>JAINUT010000592.1:0-160992 GCA_020205555.1 Panax stipuleanatus | reverse complement strand
GGGCAGAGACCAGCTCGCCGGGGCGAGTTCCCTATGCTTGTTGGGCTCGTTGAGGCGAGCTCGACTTTTTCTTGGATTTTCTTCCTTTTTCGTCTTTTCAGCTCCAATTCATCCCTTTTTTCATCTTTTCAGCTCCATTTCATCCTGAAATCAATAAACACCTTAATAAGCTCATATACTTATGAAACATATGATAAAACTAAGGATAAAGGAATCAAAATCAATGAATATCATGTACTTATCAATTAACTCAACTAATTAATTAAAAATCAATAATAATATAAGCAAATAAAAAAACATATGAAGGGTAATTAAAAAATGTATTATAGGTGTATAAATACACACATATTCCTAAAATGAGAATGAATTTTTTTTACTTCCTCCATTTTACAAAAAGAAGATCATTTGATTTTTATCCAAATCAAATGTAAATCTTAAAAATGTATATTAAAAGAGCACATACAAAATGTAAAAAAAAAGCACCCAATTATTATAATCTCTATCCTCTCTTCTATTCCTCTTCCACCTTCCCTAGGTCCCCTCTTTCCCTTCCCCATTTACCTCTTCTCCCCTCCTCATCCCTTCGGTTGGCCCCCGTCCTCCCTTCCCTTGTTACTGCTCTCCTCTTTTCCTTCTGCCTCGTCCCCCCGTATCCTTTGTCCCCCTTCCTCCCAAATTGAAATAGCTAAATAGCAAAAAATTTGAAGTTGGATAAGGATTTGTGGTGATAGTACATAGATTTAATGATGATGGATGAGTTCTAACGATAATAAATGGATGGTTTGTGTTCTTCTTTTGCAGATTTTGACTTCTTTTCCATTTCTTTACTTTTATTTTTGGATCTATTGAGTGCTCTAAGGTAGTAGATCTGGTAGATTTATTGTTATGTAGAGGAATGGGTATTGAATCTATTATTGGTGTTTGATATATTTGTTAGCTTGATGGATCATCATTTGAAGATGATGAATTATTTAGAATTTTTTGGATTTGAAATTTTTAGGTTTCATAAATTGGGGAAGATGATGAAGATGAGATTTTCCTAAATATACGGTCAACCATACTTATACTCCCTCTACCAGAACACGTGACAATTCTGGCCACTTTTCTTATTGGAATAACACGATGGTCAATTATGGTTACTTAACACTACTTTGGGTAGTGGGATGAGAGCTTTTGAACTTGAGGGTACCAAGTGCAAAAGGGTGCATACTTCGGGGTCTGATACGCAGTAACCCTAAAAAAATCAGGATCATTTTATGGTTTTATGCGAAACAACAATATTATATATATACATAACACACCACACCATGTATATAGAGTACGAATTTGTTACTAGTGCTTGGTTGGATTAACACGTTTTAAAAATTCGTACAGTCTCTAGTATCCTCACAATCTTCCCTCCTATTCTGCTGAACCTGGAGTGTAGCCTCCAAAACATTCTTTTGGAGAAAAAAAACTCAAGTTGTGTTTTTCCTAGGCTGAGAGAGAATACGAAATTTGGTGTTTTCTTCCGATAGAAAAAGTACCAAATAAGTTTCTGATTAATGATATATATAATAACATTGATCACTACACTCTCAGACTCTAATACTTATCTAGATATTATTATTTAATAACAATATTTAAAATAAATATTAATTATAATTAATTCCATTAAATAATTATAATTTCACTTTATTCCATGAATTATTATATAAACTCTTTACTAATAAACTGTAAATATTTCCTCTATAGATGTTCATAAATATTTCAGAATTAATATAATTCCAATACATTTAAACTAATTTTATAAGTTCATAATTTATCTTTATTTGATCATAAATTGATTTAACAATTAAATCAATCCTTTAATAATAAATATTAAAAGACTCGGTCAAGTTTTATGATCCAATAATAAATTATCTTATGAAAAATCTTATAAATGTTTTTACAATAACAATGTTCCTAATATTAATTAAATATATTAATCGACATTCTGGTGTATTAATTAACATAGTATAATCTCACTCATTAGAAAATCAATTAATATATATATATATATATATATATTGTCGACGTTGGAAAATTTAAGAACCCCGCGGGTCGGTTCATAACCCGGGTTTCCTCAAATCGATCTTCCTAAGTTCTCTCTACCCTTATTCTTTTTATTTAGGAAAAAAGTTTTGAAGGGTTTTTTAGGAAAGATGTCAACCTGTGTTTATGTCGACGAATTTGAATGTTTTAACAGAGTCGCAAGTTGGTAGATTGAAAAATGGTTGTACCAACTCAACCGAGTTTGAGTTGAAAAGAGGCCCAATTGCTGGACACTGTTGAAACTTGATCTTTGAACTCGGAGTTTTGAGTTCGGGGGCTTGGTTAAGTGTGGGGAAGGTGTTAGGCACCCCACGACTCCCGTGTAAACACGGTACCACACATTTTCAATATTTCCCTTAAAACTGTGAATGCATGAGTGAATGCTATTTTAAAATTGGGCCTAGTGATTTGATTGATTGAAAGCTTTGACAGACTTCGTTGAGCCTATATACGAAGGGTTTGATTTGATTTGAAAATCAGTCTTTGATTTGATTTGCAAAAGCATTTAATTTGATTTACAAAAGCTTTTCTTTTGATTGAAAATGATGTTTGAAAGCTGGTTATCAAACCTTTACGCTAGCATAAAATTGAAGCGTATCGCTACTTTCAATTTTTTTTTATCTTTATAGCCTTAAGGCTGTATGTGAATAGTGATTTGCCGGGCTGTGAAGCATCCTCGACCACAAAAATAGACAAGTGTCGGTCTCCTCATAGGTATGAAAACCATCAGAGAGATGCTGACACGATAATTGACATTTCATTATGATGAGACCTTAAATCCGGATAACCATTTTAAGGTCTGTGTATGTACATTTTATAGAAAAACTGGCAGGGTACATCTGTAAACTGGAGTTTGTCCATCATGGGAATCAGATCCCGATTGATTTGATCGTGAATCCCACGATTCATAGGCTCACATATGAGTAGCCCATAAACCTGCATAGTTCAAATTTGCACAGAAATGGATATACACATCATCACGTCGCAATGGAACTAAGGACTCATCAGTAAATCCTAGCTACGAGTGGATAAAGCGTTTCATTTCCACTAGATAGCGATCTAAGGGACGCGAGTGTGCTTTTTAAAGCTGAAACTATAAAATAACTATATTTAAAGAAATCTCAGCCATTATAGCTTCCAGGTTCTGTCGAGACCTGTTTGGACCGTTGAAAGCTAGAATTAGCGAGATTTGGATAAATCTAGTCAGCCCGCAGATATGTCAGTGCAGATTCATATACAAATAAATGTTAAATGCAGCAGTTGAATAAATTGGGTAAAGCAATATATATAATTACATATATACAAAAACTGTAAAAGGGCGATGGGTTTTCACTCGCAAGCCGTGACTGGAATTGAAATATATATATATATATATATATATATATATATATATATATAACTGTAAATAGCCACGAAATAATCCAGGCTATGACATGAATGAAATATATATATAGAAAAACAGTAAAAAGGGCGATGGGCTTTCACTCCGGTGCCCGTACTGGAATTAAAATTGACATAAAAGTAGTCAACCAGTGACTAGGAAGAGCACCCAGTATGGCAAAATGTGCAAAAGAAATAAAATGGCCACAAAATACTCCAGGCCGGACTGAAAATATATAAATATATATTGACAGAAACGTAGTCAACCAGTGACTGGGGAGAGCACCCAGTATGGCGAAGAGTGCAAAAATAATAAAATGACCACGAAGTAATCCAGGCCGGACTGAAAATATATAAATATATATATATATATTGACAAAAAACGTAGTCAACCAGGACTGGTGTGAGAACCAGTGATGGTGAACGTCGCTTATATATGTGTAAATATATATATCAAAGCGGTAAACTACCTCGGATTTGACATCCAGGCTTGACAAAATTGAAATATTAGTCCATTTGCAGTTAAATAAGCACAAAAAGGACCAAACTCGGACTGGGAAGACAACCCAGTCCGGCGGAGTTTCCAAAAATGTGTGTGCTAGTGCATTAAAGCTGCTGAAGCTGACGAATCGTCAATCCGAGTTGTAGAAATGCAAAAATTTGCATTTATGTACAGAAATATACCAAATTTTGACGAAAATGGCCACGGAACTAAGTTTCGGGCATATTTAGAAAATGAAACTTCGTGTGCAAGTGGAAAACAGTGCAAAGTAGTAGTATTGACTTTCTAATCGTAAAAACACTTACAATGGACTGCAATACGGGCTTTTTGCCAAATCGTAGGCTCTATACGTCCAAATCTACCGGTTATTTTCTGATATGTGGTAGTATATGGGTATATCTACGTGTTGGAGTGAAAATATTTGGATTTGAAAGAGGTGTAAAAGTCAGAAAATTAGACGGGCAGAGCTTCGCTGCACTTCCAAAACTTGAAAATGAAGGGGGGTGCACGTTTATTTATAGGCTAGGGAGCCTTAGCTCTACCTGTGGCTACCATAGGTAGAGGTACGGCTCCCCAGGTGGGGCTTGCGGTGCCGGGTTCTGTCGTCTCAACGTACGTGCACTCCGGACAACGCATAGTCGAAGTCGAAACTTTCAAGCTTTTGATCGGAGCGTCCGTTTGAGGTGTACGATACCTTTTCGGAAATCCCTCTCCGAGAGTGTCGCAATGACATAGGATAAAAAAAATTCGGGTCCAAGAAGACGGGTTCATACCCAGGTCTTCGATTTCTTGCAGTTTGTCCGTTGAGCTATCTTGTGCTATTGGCACTCGGGATCGTTGTTGTGGTTCATTCCGACTTTGATGGCATCAATTCGGCTTGAGTTTGACTGAATCGGTTGAAAGTTGGATAAAATGACCGTTTTGCCTCTCTCGGGGTTGCCTGTGGTGTCGGCACGGCTTTTGATGGATCTGGCTTCCCAGGGTTGTCTCTGGGGCTGAACTACACTTCCCGAAATGACGTCGGGGCTGATCTATACATCCCGGGCTGAGATCGGGGATGACTTGACATGTCCTGGATTGATGTCCAGGTTGACCTGTACCTCCCGGGTTGATGTCAGGGCTGACTTGAAGGTCCGATTAGAGATCAGAGCTGGATTAACGGTCTAATTGGAGATCGGAGCTGGATTGACGGTCCGATTGGAGATCGGAGATGGATTGACGATCTGATTGGAGATCGGAGCTGGATAGACGGTCCGATTAGAGATCGGAGCTGGATTGACGGTCCGATTGGATATCGGAGATGGATTGACGGTTCGATTGGAGATCAAAGCTGGATAGACGGTCCGATTAGAGATCGGAGCTGGATTGACGGTTCGATTGGATATCGGAGCTGGATAGACGGTTCAATTGGAGATCAAAGCTGGATAGACGGTCCAATGGGAGATCAGAGCTGGATTGACTGTCCGATTAGAGATCGGAGCTGGATTGACGGTTCGATTGAAGATCAGAACTGGATTGACGGTCCGATTGGAGATCAGAGCTGGATTAATGGTCCGATTGACTATCGGAGATGGATAGACGGTCCAAATAGAGATCGAAGCTGGATTGACGGTCTGATTGGAGATCGGAGCTGGCTGGAATATCGATATTGGGGATCGGATTTAGGTTGCCGATGTTGGGGATCGAATTTAGGTTTAAGGGCCGGCATTGATGGCCGGTTTTGAATTGAAAGACCGGCATTGGTGGCCGGATTTGAGTTGAAGGACCGGCATTGGTGGCCGAATTTGAATTAAAGGACCGGCATTGGTGGCCGAATTTGAATTGATTGACGATTTTGCCCTCCTACAATGCTAGACTTGGGGCAAGGAAAATTTCGAGTGTCTACATATGTGACGCCCCCAAAATAGGTTCAATACCAACCCATTCTGAGTCGCCAAATATATGGTACACAATTTCAAATACAAATCTTTTACAACAAAAGGTCGTGAGAAATACGACCATACAACTATGCGTTTCAATACAAATCGTATATAATACGAAATATAAACATTCAAATTCAGTCCTCAATAATTATTATCACACTATTTTACAAAAATAGTGAGGACTACTACTGCTCTACTCTGACCATCACACTGATCCCCGACTAGTTCCCGCAACATTCTCATTCCCTGAGGAGGACAATAGATGAAAAGGGTGAGCTCAACTAGCACAGTAAAGAATATTATGACTAAAATAGTAAAGAACAATTTATCGTTAGTCTTCAATAAATTAAATAAAATATTATGGACAACAAGTTTTAGATCAACAACTGTAGCGAAAATAACAATTCATTAGAAGAGTTAAGTAGAGAATGAAGTCTACTATCTTATATGATTTAATAGTCCATCATCAATATTTTATCCCTGTAACATCAATTAATATATATCTCAAATCAAATATTCATCTTTGCACAACGGGCCAAAGATATTCATTTGTATCACCAGTTGGTCATCTTCATCTCAACACCTGTCTATTTTTGCACTACGGGCCAAAGATATTCATCAGGTAATCATTCATCTTTGCTCTACAGGCCAAAGATATTCAGTTATATCACCATTTAGAACTGAAGATGATGAAAAATAATATAAATAACGAATCCAGTGAGATAAAGGACAAAGATTAGGGATTCGTAATTTTGTTTATCCAAGTTCAAGAATACTCCATAATGATACTTTGTGGAGCAAAATTCAAGAATAAAGATCAAAACTTGGATCCAATCAAAGATAGGAATCATAACAGATTACTTGGACAAATAAATAATAATAATAATTTTTTGGTGAATAGTACCGTATTTGTTAATAGTGTTGTATACGTAAATAGTGCCGTATACGTGAATAGTAGCCCCGAAACGAAATGGTAGAAATTTTCATTAAAAAAATCATACTTCGTGAATAGTACCGTATTCGTGAATAGTGCCGTATATGTGAATAGTGTCGTATACGTGAATAGTAATCCCGACGAAAAAGGTAAAAATTTTATAATAAAATTCATACCAATATTTCGATGAAATGATATTGGAAGCAATAACATCATTTACGAAAAAAATAACATCCCTTACCTTAAAAGAAGAGTATTTCTGACTGGTAGGGTGGAGATATTCTTGAAGAAAATTTGTACTATTTTCTACACTCAAAGCTTCCTTAAACTCTAAAAAAATACGCTCAATATTATAGAAGAAGAATTCTCTGATTCTAGTGTAATTTTCATTTCTAAACTAAGCATCCTATTTATAGGAGGATGGAAGGATACTATTTAGAAAATAATCACTGGTGCACAGTTTAGAAAACTCACGGATGAATTCGACGGAGGAAACTAATTTTCTAATTTTTACTATTCATTACTGTGCAATAAAATATTCTAATAAAATAAAACTTTAAATAAAATATAATATATATATATATATATATATATATATATATTACCTACCGTATAAGGTAGGTAATTATAATATATATATTATAATAATAATATTCCCTCCCCTACACATAACTTCCCCCCCCCCCATTTCCAAATCATTAAAATATATATATATATATATAAATAAAACAAAACTGAGATAACTTCTACCGACAGTTTTGAAAATGAGTAAGTGGGGGTACATATAATAAGCCAAATTTATAATAAATACTGATAAAACACCTCAGCACTAATTCCTTCTTTTATATCCACAAAAATAAATATTTCTTTATCATATAAATCAATAATTAATATTCACAAATAATATTACAGAACTACAATATTGACAATCAGGTCGTTCCCAATAAAGAGGGGGCCTTCCGATAAGGATTTCTCCTTACTGGCGCGCAATTAAATAACCCCTCCTATATAGAACTTTCTTAGTCATTGTCAATACTGGTATCTAATAATATTATTCAAATTATTGATTTGATAATTTGAAATACTGTGCAATGATAATTATTGAATCAATAAAATATTATGCAATTATCAATGTAGCAATTATTGAATCAATAATATAAAATATTGAACAGTAATTACTGTAACAATTATTGAGTAGTGACTTCTTACATAAGAATCAATAATTAGAATTACTGTGCAATACTGTGTGCTACTGTGCAACACCGCGTATTACTATATTTTAACCACCGAGTATTTCAACAATTTTAACGGTAACAACCACGTCATTATTTTTAAAAAAAATTATTCTTGTCGTTTTCTTCATCCTACAATTTTCCGTTATGGGGCCCACAAATGATTGCGCCGTCGTACGAATATTCCCTGACAAAAAGAATATTTCCCCGACACAATGAATATTTTATGGCCACTTGCTTACTTTGTAACACTTGCACAAATTACCCCATAAGTTACCACATTCATCAAATCAACCCCTTACTATTTTAAAAAATAATATATAGAGGAAATTCAATTTATTCATAAAAATTGGGGTCCTTACAACACACACTATATATATATATATATATATATATATAACAATATTAAGTCCATTATTATTTCAAAATTAAGAAATTTCACAAATTAATATTTATGTGAAAATATTTTATAAATAAAATATTATCACATGATCCGCTTAATGCACACCGTTAATGCACTAGTACTTTAGTTAGAAGTCCAACTTCCATGATCAAGATAAATCATATATGTTAAAGTATTATAACCTACATGATAATATCTCCAAATAATCTTAGTTTATAAACCGCTATTTCTTTATTTATATATTACATATGATTTATATCTTCTGTGTATAATATTTATTTATACACATAAACCATAATATGTGACGTCCCTAAATTCGGGTCTACACCTCTCAATTTGAGTTGCCAAAATACAAACAACATATATAAATTTCCTTAATTATAATTATCACAATGTCATGTATAGTAAGACAACACACACATTAAGTTCTCATTAAAAATATTGTCACACTATTTTACAACATGATGAGCACTACTACAACTATTAACTTGAATCATCATTTTATTCACATGTTCTCCCTGCTAGCCCTAGCTACACTTTCATTTCTTGAAAGGAATTATAAAATAAAAGGGTGAGCTCAAATAGCTCAGTAAAGAATATCATGACTAAGATAACGAAGAATAAGTTATCTTTAGCTTTCAATAGTGATAAATCAAAGATTTAGAAAAATGATGGACAACATAAGCTTTCAACAAATAACTACATACAACGAAATGAACAATCCATTAGAAGAGTCAAATAGACCACAATATCTACTATCTTCTCCAATTTAAAAATTCACCATCAAGATTAAATCAACTGTAACACCAATGATCATGATCATGTTAATCAACAGTTCCTCTTTACACCCAAGCTAAAGAGAACTTTAACCACGTGTCCTTGTCACATAGGCTAAAGACACTCAACAATCATATTGTCTTTGCAAACAGGCCAAAGACATTCAACTGTAACACCAATGGTCATGATCATGCCAATCAACAGTTACTCTTTGCACCTAGGCCAAAGAGAACTTTCACCATGTGTCTTTTCCACAAAGGCTAAAGACACTCAACGATCATATTATCTTTGCACCTAGGCCAAAGACATTCACAATAACTTAAGTCCTGATGATTAGTATAAATAACAATGATAAAAAGGATGAATATAAATAATAAGATAAATGATAAATATTAGATATTTGTAATTTAATTTGTCCAGAGTCCAGTAATGTCTAATTTGTCAACATGATATCCAGAATATCGATTCGAGTTCAAGAATAATATTTAAGGTTCACAGTTCAAATATAACAGTTAAAATTCAATGAGAATGTTCAGGTCAAAAGATATTAGATGAAATATCAACTATTAAGGAAATTTTAATCATTTCAAGATTTTTCACTGTTTAATATTAATGAGTGTAGAAACGAACAATACTTTCTTACCATAGTAAGTTTTAATTTAGGAGTATGAAAGAAAATGATATATCTTATGAGTATGAAATAAAATGATATTCCTTACGAGTATGAAATAAAATAATATCCCTTACGAGTATGAAAGAAAACGATATCCCTTACGAGTATGAAAGAAAATGATATCCATTACCTTAGCACATGACTAGATACTGCTTTCTATGTAGTTGATTAACTTGAACAATTCTTGCACTCTTACAGATATTCACCAATAATTAAGGTAGCCTTATCACACTTAGAGAGACACAAACTAAGCAATTTTTAGAGAGTTGAAGGAAGGATAACCAAGAAATTTATGAAACTCTTTATGTTAATCCCCTTATTTATAGCAAAAACATAACCAACATCTATTACACATTAATTAAACACACTTTTCATATTTCGAGATTATCTTTAATCTATATCATTTATCAATTAACCACACTTTTCAAATATCAAGATTATCTTTAATCTATATCACTCATCAATTAATCACACTTTTCACATTTCAAGATTATCTTTAATCTACCACACATTAATTATCCACATTTTTCACATTTTAAGATTAACTTTAATTTATCACATATTAATTATTCACATTTTTCACATTTCAATATTACCTTTAATATACCACATATTAATTATTCACATTTTTCACATTTCAAGATTATATTTTTCTTTACTATTCACAATTAGTATTATATTATTTATCTTCTACATTATTGACTTAATGTATTAATATCACATATATCAGTGTTCTTCAAATGAGTCTGTATAACTATTAAATATTTGTGACTTTTAATTACACAACTTTTTATTACTACCCTTACTACGGTACCATGACAATTATTGGTTCAATAATGTGAAGTATTGTGAATTTGTTACTATTGTGACGAACTGAGATTTTTTAATTTATTTTAAATATTTATTGAATTAAATAAATATTTTGTTGATTTATTTATTGATTTAAATAAATATTTGATGAAATTGTTATAGATTAATTTAATTAAATGTGTCACATTAATTAAATTAATGTGAAATAATTTTATAGTTCGAAGTGTGAATTTAATTGGGAGAATTAAATTAAATGAGTTGTTAAATAATTATAATATTGCTCTAATTAATTTAATAATTAATTAGAGATTTAATGATTTGTTATAAATAATAAATAAGAATTTTAATTATGTGATAATTTGATTTAATGAGTAATATTAGCTTTAATTTAATTAAATTTAAATAATATAATTTGATTAATTAAAGTGTGACAAATAAACTATATGATAAATGAGTTAATTAAAATAAATTAAAAAGAAGTCTTTTAAATGCTAGCCAAACATGACCTTGAGGACATGAGATCAGTTAAGGCCTTAATGCGTTTAACTGATACCCACGAACGTCAGTTATTAATATTATACGTATAGTTTAGTTTATATTAGTTCATTGTTAAGTCTGGAAAAACAAAATACATAGAGAAAAAGAGAGAGAACTTGAGAGAAAATTGATTGAAGAAGAAGATTTGGAGAATTAAAAGAGGAGTTTTCTATCATCTTCTAACATTAAACAAGAATTAAAGGTAATAATCTCACTTTTATTCTTAGTTCTTGTGTTCTTGAGTTTTCTCCATGAAAATTGAATTTAGTTCTCTATAAATGGATTTTGATGGCTAATTGTTAAGAAATTGATTATAGATGTTTATTAATATGCATAACTTGTTTTATATGATTTGTATGTGATTTAAAGTAATCAAATTCATGAAATTAAGTATAAAAATGGAGTTTTGTGTTTACAAAGAAAAATATATGAATATGGCTTATATGTATGAAAATTGATGCTTAAATTGTATGTTAATCGGTAAATTGATCATAGTTTGTGTTAATGTATCAATAAACGAAAAGAACGAAATTCGTATGGAATGATTTTGTGTAATAACGAATCTTTTATGTGTGATTTCATTAAACTTGACGAAACTTTGAAAAATAGCAAGAACATAAAATTTACGAGTTCAAATTAAGTTGTTTAAATTGTTAGAATCATGCTAGAAAGGTTGATTAATGATCCTATATGAATTATAGTGTCTGGTTATGCTTAAATTGTTGTATGGACAAAGAAATTGGAAGTTTATGGTCACGTTCTGTGTTATTTGCGAACTGCAGGAACTGAATTTGCCACGCAACGCCTCTTGGAAGGCTATTCGGCGCGCCGCAGCGCCACAATGCAGACTACAGGCCTTTTGGCCGCACCGCAGCGCCGACTTCCAGGCCTTTTGGCCACGCCGCAGCGCCGGTTAGCAGAATTGCCTAGAAAATTTTATCCAAGTGTTCGAATTCAGAAAATTCAATTTAAACCTAATCTAATGAACATAAAAATGTAATAATCATGTAATGAGATGTTAAAACAAATTAGTAACATGTCAATGATGATTTTACGTGATTAATTGATGAATTGAATGTGCTCTTAAACTTATTGTTCGTGAAGTTCAATAATGTGTTTAGAGTTAAGGGTTGTGAATATAATTAATATAATCATAATCAGAGTTAAGTTAAGTTAAAAGAGAATATACTCATGATGCTAGTTGTATTATAATTAATTGGTATTGTGACTTTAAATGATATGTAGGATTAATTGAGGAACGTGAATAGTAAACGTATAATCTACGCACGAGGTAAGTTTTCTATCCCCGTCTTGTTATCGTTACGCAAATTCTATAATTCTAATCTTTCATTGAGCAATTTCTTAAATCATATTTCTATATTGATCAAGTTCGTACTCTTGTTCATTCAAGTCGATGATTCCAAATGAGATATTCTAATTCTTTTGAAGTAATATTTTGGCTATACAATGTTTATTCAATTGTATATAGTTGAGATTCGATCTTTGATTTAAATACCGTTTACATTATTGTATTGAACCCTTGAACGACTAACGAACCTTTATTGATTCGACTAGTCTATAGTTGATGAGCGTTCTAAATTCTAGAACTACTATTGAAGTTTGTCCAAACCAAACTTTATTTGGTACGGACTCTTGTATCAAACTGAGATGAACAACCCTATTATAGGGGATTATAGTATGCGATAGCGTTTAGATGTTTGTGCACATACATGGTACGAAGGGTTGATCCCCCTAAGTATGAGAAGTAATGTCCATATAGTCTTTTGACTGTTAAAGATTTAAAGTAGAAATACTTGATAACCTATAACATAGTTCATGGTCTTATGACCCTCAAATGTACTTTTGATTCTTGTTTTTTAATTTTGATTCAAAAGTCGAGCTTTCTATTATCCAGTATCCATTGATTACTCGCATGTTATTATTACTATTGTTATTGTTATACTTGTAGGCAATTGTTTGCTCACTCTTACATAATAACATTGCAGCTAAGGTTGAAAGAGTTGACGAACCATCCACTAGTAAGGGAAAATGCAAGACGAACAAGTGATGAAACCTTGTTTAATTATTTGAAAGATGTTTATGTATAAGACTTGTTTTAATTATGTTATGTTTATGTTTCAGCATTTGATGTATTTAAGGTTAGACAATCTGGGATTTATTATGATGTTGTAACCCTTTATTGGGAGGATTTCTATTTCAGTTATGAGTTTTATTTATATCCTTATTTATGGGTAGTTAGATGTGAATTATTTGGACAGTGAACACCAAATTCTATGAAAATAAAGTACCCGAATTTGGGGGTGTCACAACTATGACAATTATTGGTTCAATAATATGAAATACTGTGCATTTGCTACTGTGACAATTATTAGTCCAATAATATGAAATAATGTGAAATATCGTGTGTTACTGTGAAATACCGCGTGCTACTGTTCATTTATCACCGGGTACTTTTACAGTTAAAGGTAACAATTTTGCCTACAATTTTTTATTAAAAAATTATTTATGTCGTTTTTTGTATCCAACAATTATTTTTTGTGGAGTCCACCAATAATTGGTTGTTTCGACGCCGTCGTACTTTACCAAATATTCCCCGATATTTTTTTTGTTTCTTATAATTTGCACATATCATCCTTAACTTTAACAGTTTTATCAATTTAACATCTTACTGTTTAGGATATTATTTATAAAGAAAATTAAGTTTTATTTATTAAAAGTTGGGGTCTTACATAATTTATATAATATGAAAATTTATATAAACAAACTAAACGACCATTTAATGAATGATGAATGATGTATTTTTATTAATAAATAAATGTTTAACATAAATAAATAAATATTAAATAAATAGATAAATAGAATTTTTATAGCAAAAATCCAACCGTTTCTCTATAATTTATTTTTATACTTAAATTAAAAAAAAATTATAACAAATTTAATTTTTGAGTAGTATAGTTTTCCTCGCACCTCTATTAATATATCAAACTTTTCTCAAGATTTGTCCAATTTTTTTTTTCCCTACTAGCAAGTATGACCAATTCTCATGAAGAGGACCACCATAAGTCATAACTTCCATGTTTTATTACCTACTCAAAGTTGAGAAAAGTACGATATTGATATCAAAAGCTTAGTCCTAAAGCATGCATCGGAGTAATTATGGGAGATCCCAAGAACAAATTACCCTTTTTTCTTTTTTAATTTAATTTTCTTACAAACAGGAAAAATTTTAAAATTAATAAATCAAAATAAAGCAACAAACACCTAAAAAGCAACCATTTGTCCAACCCCACACTCCATTTATATTATCCCTTCATTATTCCACACTTTGGCGCCGATTTCGTAGCGCAATTACTGGCTCGCCGGAATGACCGTAATTCGCGCCTCCTCCTTTTAACTTGAAACAAATTGACCGATTCCGAGTTTTCAGTTTCTAATTTGGATTTGGATAATGCTGAGGTGATTTTTGGTATCAAAAAAGAATAGAGTAATTAGCATGAAGTTAAGAGCAATGTTACTATCACATAATTTGAGTCATATAAAACTTACATACACACATGCATATTTGTGGACCCTGCATGTCATGCAGGGCTCACAGTGTGCATGTGTTTGTATGTGAGCATTATGTGACTCAAAATTATGTGATAGTATCATTATTAGAAATTAATGCTAACACGCAGACCGGAAGATGATCTCTTCATCTGCGTGTCAGTACTATATTGGTTAATTGACCAACTTATCATGAAGTTAATTTCATGATAACCGGATTCCAAAAAATATCTCAATAATTTGTCATCATTATATTAGTTGGATATATCTTATATAGTTTAAAATATTATTAAAATATTTTAATATCATGTCATTTAAAATTCATTTCAAACAAAAGTTTTGAAACCTCTAACGTTATCCTTCTAATTATTATTTTTTTATTTATGCACAAAAAAAGAGTAAATTTTGTCCAAACTACACTATAAAATTTGAGAAAAAATATATTTTATACGAAAATAGTTAGTGATACGGCCTTCAATTTCTAATAACACACAAATAGTAACTACTAAACTTTAAAGTTTAATTTCAAAAATATTTGTCTCATTATCTAAGATTGCACCATCTTACTAAGGGTCTGTTCGAAAATGATTAATTTTAAAATAATTTATAAGTCTTTTTTAAAAAGTTGAAATTTATTACTTCTCAAAAATAACTTATAACTTAAAAAATAAGTCAGCTCCAACCACTTCAACAATATAAAAATAACTTATAAGTTGATGTAACTAGTAACATTTTAAAAATAGTTTTTTCTTTCTACTTTCTAACTATATATATATATATATATATATATATATATATATATATATATATATATATATATATATATATACTGTTTTAGTTAAAAGTAACATGAAGTGATATAATTTTAGTTAATAATTGTAAACTATTTTTCAATCTTATTACGTTTATTACACCAGAAAACTCTTGTTTTTATTTTTAAAAGTTAATGTATAACATTCACAATTTCAAAATTGATATAAATTTATTTCTTTAATTGACTGTAAATTGGGTGGGTGGGGTGGAGTTAGGGGGGGGGTCAAAATTTGTTGCTTTTAAAATTTTAGCATTTAAAAATTAACTTCTTAAAGGAAAAATGAGATTATTTATATCATGGAATTGCGGGGGTACTAATTTACAAAATTTGTTGTTCTTGGAATATAAAATAGAAAATTTTATTACTTTTGGAAAATCAAAATGACTTTAAAAAAAAAGAAGGAAATGTCAAGTCACTCGCGTACTAGCCAAAAACATAGTCCCAAAATTAAGGTCCATTGCCTCTTCCGTGTAGTAGGTTTTTTTGTATGCAACGGTCGGACAACGGAACACACGTGGAACATATTTGAGTTACTACTGTGTTGGTCATCTAATGATTTGATGTGTCGCCTAAACATGAAGCTTAATGGATTACGGAGGAACATTAGTCGGGAATTTTTAGTATATCGGTGCAGACGGCAGAAAGATAAAACAATAGAGATAAAACAATTTTATTTGTAAAATTGCTTTAAATATACTCCTTCTGTCCTCGTTAACATGTTCAAAATATAAATTTCACACAAATTTAAAAAATAAAAATTAAAAATTAAAAAAAAATATTCTAATGACTTTTAATCTTTGTTAAACTTAGAAATCCCTCCGTTCTTTAAAAACTGCAGTTTTAGGAAAAAAAAAATTATTCTTTAAAGAATGCAATTTTAGGAATCTAATATAGTTTTTGTATGTTTTTTCCAAATATACTCTTGTTTTAATTTTTGCAGCAAAGATCAGTTATTACGTTCAACAAACTAAAAGAAGAAAAAAAGGCTAGCTTTGTCATTTTATCCCATTTATTGGTTTGTGTGTTTTTTTACTAAAACTGCAGTCTTTAAGGAACTGAGGGAGTAGTAGTTATTAACAACTATTGACGTATATTTTCAAGGGTAAATCAATCTTTATACATATTTTATATTTGATTTATGTAATTTTAAATATTCTTTTGTGAACAAATTTTTTTATAACAAAAATCATATTTTTGAAGACGGAGGGAATATATATATTTTTATAATATTTGTTTCCAAAAATATTTCATAGAAAAGTTTAAACGGAACTTTTTTCTTTTCATTGATCTACCAAAGTGAATTGGAAATAACTAGTGAAAGCGTTTTTGCATGGAAAATATTCCCTCCGTTTTTTTTATTTGTTGTTTTAGAGGGAGAATTTTGTTCTTTTTATTTGTGATATCTAAATTGCAAAAAAGTATTTTAGTACTTAATTTCTCATAATATACTTTATGATTACATGCTAATTTGTTTTTCTCTGGTAGTTCTAATAAATTTCAAAAGACTAATATTGAAATTTTGGATTTGGATCCTCTTCATTACACTTTTCTCTAATTTCATCCATTATACCATCTTTTTGTAGTTGTGAATAGTATAATTGAAATCGATACCGGTTAACTAAATTATTATATTGAATATCATAATTGTTTCGAAAATGAAAGTAATCCGACACTTTTTTCACAATTTGATGAATATGTGGATTTTTCATCAAAATATCAATGGATGAAAATTATTTTAGGCTTTTAACGGTGAAAATATTTTTTATGATTCTAATTTTTTGTAGGATTAATCTTAATATCATCAAAAATCTATTAACATATTTTGATCATTACTAACAAAATTATTAATATCAAATAATTGGTATATTGGATAAAATTGGAGGAAGTGTGTAATAAAAAGGAGTCAAATCAGAAATTTATATTCAATTCAGTCAATCAAATAAAACATTAGTTATATTTTTTAATTTATGTGCATAACCTTAAAACGCCAATTAAAAAATGAACCAGGGGGAGTAAATCAAAATGGGTCAAAGTTAAGGAATAAAAAACGAGGACGATATTTTCTCTATTCTTTTTTTATCTGCCTTTTTGAAAAAGTAAAATTTTAATTTTAATTTGTAATTTGTAAATTTTTTAAAAAAATTAATGTCTCAGTTTCTCATATTATCTCTACATTAACTATTAATTTATTTCATTTTTATCATTTCAATAAATTATAAAAAAGTAATATTAATATTTTATATTTAATTTGATCAGTCATACAAAATATTTTTTTTCAATTTTTATATTTTCACCTAAAATATTAAAAAGAAATGGAGGAAATACTCAACATATGGTTTTTGCTAGTATTCAATTCATCCCATAATATATGACGTTTTAGAATTATGTACAAGAATTAAAAAAATAATTGTATAGTATTAAATATAATATCAATTGTCTATAATACCCTTAAATTCTTATAATTACTATACTTATTTCATTCTATCTCTCATGTCTAACATTTTTTCATGAGGAGTAATTTTGAAAAAATTGTAGTTCATTCTCCTAGATTATATAAAATAACAAATAATTAAAAAAAATTAAATTATCTAAAACGTTATACTCCCTCCGTTCCTTAAAGAGTGCAGTTTTAGCTCAAAAAAATTGTTCCTTAAATAATACAGTTTTAGGAACTCAAAGTTTTTTTTTCAAATATGCCATTGTTTTAATTAATGTACTAAATGAGAAAGTTAATGCACTAAAAGAAGAGAAGGATTAGCTTTTTCATTTTATACCACTTATGAATTTGTGCGTTTTTAATTAAAATTGCATTATTTAAAGATCAAAGAGAGTAGTATACATTATGGGATCGAGAAAATACTTCGTACATTTATTTTGTTGGTTCATAGGAGTTGATGATTTATCAAATTTTTTTCATGCCATTTGACCGGAATTAGGCATGTGTTTTGACAGGAAATTGAATGACATTCATTCTGGGTGCTGTAAGAGTGTAAATTAATGTTGAATGAGACGCACACACATCGAGAAAATTCGGCGATTAATTTGTAATGATGGTGACAAAATTAATGGGTGCTAATTGGCTCCTTTCTGTTACATTTCCATTTCTTCTTCTTTTTTTCCTTAGTATAATAACTAAATTACACAATGTATGTAATTAAGTCACACAATTACACCATTAATGAATGAAATGGTCCAATGGAACACTTTTTTTTTTAAATCATTTTATTCGCATGTAAAACATATATTTATGTTCTATTAAACAATTAATTCTTTTTAGACAAAACATTTTCTAATTATAATTCATCATATATTGTTAACTTCGAGTAAATATTCAATGCAGTGGAATATCATCAAAATGTGCTACATATTGTAGTAAGTTGTTTGTTAGAATTTTTAAGGCTAAATGATACTTTTGTCATTCAAAATTCACTTACTTTCAAAATTGTCTCTTAAAATTTATGTTTCGCCAATTAAGTTCTTAAAGTGACTATTTTGTCAATACCGTTTCTTTTACCCGATTTGACCTCATGCCGACCCATTTTGACCTAACCCGACTCAATTTGACTCAACCCCGATTTCACCAATTATTTTTTTTAAAAAAACTAAACAATTTTACAATTATATTAAAAATAATAATTATTTTAAATAAGTAAAAATAAAATAAAATAATTATTTTTAATATAATTGTAAAACTTATTAATTTTTTTAATATTTTAAAATAAAATTATTACTTTAAATTATTTTAAAAATATTTATTTTAACTATTTAAAATAAAATAAAATTTTTAAAATAATAATTATTTTTAATATTTTAAAATAAAATAATTATTTTACAATAAAATATTATTTTTAAAATAATTTAAAATAATAAGAATTTTTAATATTTTAAAATATATTTTTTAATATTTTAAAATAAATTTGTAAATATTGTAAAATAAAATATTGTTTAAAAATAATAATTATTTTTAATATTTAAAAATAAAATATTTTTTTTAAAAGTTTAATTTTTTGTATTTTATAGAAAAAATATTAGAAACTTTTTTTTTTTTTTCAAAAATGAGTAAAGTTTCATAAAATATAGATTCAAAAAAATTAAAGTTTAAAATTTTTAATTATTTTAAAGAAAATTCACACATCTTTTTAAAAATAAAAAAAAATTCTATTTTTACTTTATAAAAATAAATTTTTTTATAATTATTTTTTTTAAATCTATATTTTATGAAACTTTACTAATTTTTTAAAAATAAGAATTATATTTTTTTTCTAAAAATAAAATTTTATATTATAGTTTTATTTTTTGAATCTATATTTTATAAAACTTTACTCATATTTTTAAAAAATAAAAAATATTATTTTTTTTCCTGAAAATAATTATTAATTTTAAAACCTTTTAATTTATTTTTTTTTTATAAAAACTTGAATCATTTTTTAAATTTATTTTTTACTATTTTTGTATTTTAATTTTTTGTTTTTAAAAATTCTAACAGTAAGAATACATGATAATGGTAAAGACATAAACTTTTATTTTTTCTGAAAAAAGATTTTTACATAAAAAATGAAAAAAAATCTACTTTTCTTTTGAAAATAAAAGTCTTTTTTCTTATTTAGTTTTTTGAATCTATATTTTTTGAAACCTTACTCATTTTATAAAAAAAGTAAAAGTTTCTAATATTTTTTCCTGAAAATAATAATTATTTTTAGAAATATTTAAAATAATGATTATTTTTAATATTTTAAAATATTAATTATTTTTAATATAATTATAAAAATTTTAGTTTTTTAAAAAAAATTTAATTGGTGAAATTGGGGTTTGGTCAAAATGAGTCGGGTTAGAGTTGAATTGGTAAACGGAATGGAAACGTCAAAAAATCGACTTTAAGGACTTAATTGACAAAAAATAAACTTTAAAGACAACTTTAAAAGTGTGTGCTAATTTTGAGGAACATAAGTGTCATTCTGCTAATTTTTAATGTATCCATTTCAATGTACTTTGGTACCATCATTTCCATAACTTTTGGACTTGAGGAATTTTTTCATAAATAAAATACCTTTTGCCCTTAAATAAATAAATAATTTGTTTCCCCTAATTAATTTCCCTACCAACCTTTTCTTTAAGGATAACAACAAAAATATTTTCTTGGATAAATTTTAAATTAATATTTCAAAGAATAGACGAAAATTAAGGAGCCAAATCCCATCATGATGACGAATAATTAATTTAGAAAAGAAATTAAAATGAAATTCTTTTGTCAGTTAAAATTCCAATACTCTTGCTTTCTTGCTTGATCTACTCCGGGAATTCCAATAAAAGATCCCATATCAAAAGCTTTATTTAGTCAAACATAATCAAATCCACTTTTTATCATGAACTAACTTTTCAAAACATCTAAAACCCTAAACTATTATTCATACAAAACTTCCAAAGGTGGCTAAAACCCTAACTTAATGACAAGATAATTACTTGCCAATAAACAATAGGATCCTTAATTAAAAAGTCTAAATTTGCGTTATGGGGATACGTTTTTGGACTCCTATATAAAGGGCATTTGGTTCTTATATTAAAGCCATGAACTAATAAAAATTCAAGCTCTTTTGTAGTACATTTTTGCTTCCTCAACTTGAATGGCATTTTTGAAAGGCGTCTTCTTGTTCTTCTTCTTAATGTTCTTGCATTTTGGTGGTAATTGTGTTGATGGGCACCCAAATTACATGGATGCCCTTGCCAAATCCATTTTGTTCTTTCAAGGACAGAGGTCCGGTAGGCTCCCGAATGCCCAGCAACTCAATTGGAGGTTTAGTTCCGGGCTTTCCGATGGTCAACAAGCTCATGTATGTTGATTTTGTTTCGAGCAATGCTATATTTTGTGACAAAATATTTTTAAAAATTAGTTAAGTAAATGTAAGAGACTAGTATTTTTTTTTATTTGTCTACTCGACTGACTTTTAAAATATATATTTCTCGGAAGATAACTATTTTATTTTAATATTTTTATTTAGTTCTAAAATATTCTTTTGATAATTAAGGATGACGAGTTCATATGCATGTTTAGTATTAGTAAATTTGAAAAATTATTGAAATATGTGAAGGAAGTATTGTCATACTCCTCTGATCTACAAATGAAATTTTTATTTGACGTGGTTGAATACATTCTTTATTTAGATTAATTTATATTATAAGCTTAAGTTTTAGGAGTGATAATTATTATTGCAAAAGATAAGTATCCACACAACATATATTCCTTTAATCCAAAAGTAAATATATAATTTTCTACTCAGTCTGATTCAAAATTAAAGATTACGGTTCTATTTTAAATTATACTGATACTACTATATTTTTAGTTAATGTTATGAATGTTTAAAAAAAATTATAAATAAATTTCTAAATTTGGAATAGATGGTGTATATATTAGTATTTTTTAGGTAAACTTTGTTAAGGTTTAAAAGGAAAAACAATATTCACATAGGATACTCATCCCTGGACAGCAGGAGTAAAATTGTAAAACAAATTAGACCATGTTAAAGGCACATCTTTAACACAGTGTTTTTGCCATAAACCTTTTTGGTAACAGGTATTTTTTGTAACTGTGTTTTTGGTGAGAATTAACAAAAATAAAATCAAAATACATGTGCTAGCACACTATTCTTATTGTTGTCACGTTGTCTTTTAAACCTCATACTAACATGATATAAGTGAGGAACAAATATTGTATTGTTTTTATTATTATTATTATTATTATTATTATTATTATTATTATATGATAAATATATAAAAATATATGGCGTTATATATAAATATATATATATATATATATATATATATATTATTATTATTATTATTATATAGATATAAATTGAACCCACTAAATTTTGTAAGCTTCTAATATATGGTGTTAAAATAAAATTTTATTACTTTTTCAATCAAATCTCAATCTCATATCACTTTCACCTTGTTTATACATTTCCCTCTAATCTTTATAAATTATAATTTAATTTATATTATTTTTTAAATAGGTAAGGAATCAAATATTTATGAGTAACTATGTGATTAGAAAAGTTTATCAGGGTGACATATGGTGTATATAAATGTTATTATTGATTATATTATCATTGTAACTAAACACATGTTTAGTATCTGCAACTTGAAATTATAAAATTATTCACAAAATTTTGCCTACAGACTCCGGCCAAATTATATATATTCCCACAATAATTTTGACTATGCTAATAAAAATTGTGTTTATTATCATTATTGTGTTGAAACGATAAACCATTTTAACGTCTATTATTACCCTTAAAGCTTTTATAATTTTTGGCAGGTGGATTTATCCGGCGGTTACTATGATGCCGGTGACAACATAAAATTCAACCTTCCGATGGCATACACCACCACCCTGCTATCGTGGAACACCCTAGAGCATGGCAAAAAAATGGGCCCCCAATTGCAAAATGCTAGAGCAGCGATCCGTTGGGCCACAGATTATCTTCTAAAGTGTGCCAGGGCCCAGCCTGGTAAGCTCTTTGTTGGGGTTGGAGACCCTAATGCAGACCACAAGTGTTGGGAAAGGCCCGAAGACATGGACACAGCCCGTACCGTCTATTTCGTCTCGTCGAGCAATCCGGGCTCGGACGTGGCCGGTGAAACCGCTGCTGCATTAGCAGCGGCTTCCCTCGTTTTCCGTACAGTCGATCCTGTGTACTCAAGGTTACTCTTGATAACAGCAAAAAATGTGATGAACTTTGCAGTTCAGTATAGAGGTTCTTATAGTGATTCACTTGGCTCTGCTGTTTGCCCATTTTATTGCTCATACTCGGGATATAAGGTATGTTTTGCATTATTTTCCTAAAAGAAGTATTTTTTTGATATATATGTTAGTAGAAACAAAGTCCTTCCTGCCCATTTCAATTTTATAATTCGGCCCACATTTTGAATTGGCATCGACCACTAAATTTGGGCTTAAATAAACATTGGGCTTACAGCTATTATAGCACAAAACTTTTTGGCCAAACAAAAATATCGAATATTGTCGTCTTCTTTTTTATAGAGGAAACGCATAACAAAAAAAATATATCACATTCTTTAATTTGTGTATAGTTGTATTACAAATTTTTTTTAAAAAAAAAAAAAATTCATGTCGTACAATTTGTAAAGCAGAATTGCAAAGCAGTTTTTTTTACAAAGAATGTTGCGCTTCTGCGAACCTAGTTACATAATTTGGAAAATAATTGGTTTTTTTTTCTTTCTGATTTTCTAATTTTTCAGGATGAATTATTATGGGGTGCTGCATGGCTGTTTAGAGCTACAAATGATGTTTCCTACTTCAATTTCATAAAATCCTTGGGTGCTAATGACTCACCTGACATATTCAGCTGGGACAACAAATTTGCTGGTGCTTATGTTCTACTATCCAGGGTAAAACAGATTACACAATTGGATTAATTTTTTTCTTTTCCAATAATATATATAGCAATTAAAAAAGAACTTACATGGTTGGTGTTTTCTTAATTTTCAGAGGAGTTTGTTGGACAATGACAGAGCTTTTGAGCCTTACAAGCAACAAGCGGAGAATTTCATGTGTAAAATTCTACCAAATTCTCCTTATTCAAGTACAAAATATACACCAGGTAAATTAGACACTCAATTTTGAAAGTTCATATTGTTTAATGTTGAAAAGGTAATTTTTTATAAATTTATTTGATTTTTAATTGCAGGGGGTCTAATGTACAAGCTAAGTGCAAGTAATCTACAGTATGTGACATCTATATCCTCCTTGATTACAACTTATGGCAAGTACATGGCAGCCACAAAACACACTTTTAATTGTGGGAATGTCTTGGTCACATCGCAAACCCTTCGAAATATTGTCAAGAAACAGGTAAACTTATAATTATATAAAAATATTTCTCAATATGCTGGTGGAAAATGATATATATACCAACAAAAAATATCAATTAACGTGTTGAATAGACAAATTGACAACATATCTCAGTGGGGTGCCTCTGTCTGTTCGGCAAAAAAAGACGATACATTTTGTCCCATTATACAACAAGACTTTGTATTATTAAGTCGTTTTTTGACTAACATATGAAATTTTTAGGTGGACTACATTTTGGGGGAGAACCCTTTGAAAATGTCCTACATGGTAGGTTTTGGGACAAATTATCCAAGAAGAATACACCATAGAGGATCTTCCTTGCCCTCATTGAAACTCCATCCACGAACATTCCGATGTGAAGAAGGATTTCAACCATACTATTATACATCAAACGCAAATCCTAATACATTAGTTGGAGCAATCGTCGGAGGTCCAAATCAGAATGATTTCTTCCCTGACGATCGGACAGACTATAGCCACTCTGAACCCGCCACATATATCAATGGTGCCATAGTTGGACCATTAGCATACTTAGCTGAGAGTTACACCAAATAATTGGCTCATTTCTAGATCGTTGCTCAATGTATAGATTTATTTATGCATTAGTATTATATGGCTCCAAAAATGATTCTGTGCCATCAAAAAGAAAGGTGGAGATTTAGGTGTTTAAGTTTATGTTTGCAACAATATGATTTGGTGAGTGGATGAAATCATGCCCACCACAATCCTTTTCTAATGGCAACTCTTATTTCATGTTTGGTTTCAGACTTCGGAAGTTTTGCAGTTTAAAACATTTTGTTCCGTCTGTATAAGCTTATGACAAACACAACTTTTAAATTCTAAACTCGTCGCACCATTTCTGATACAGTTCGTTTGGGCTTAAAAGTTGTCCAAACACACTTTTCAACGCACCAAACGAATCAAAATGAGCAAACAAACAAGCCCTATTTGAAAAAGTTGGATTCTAAGCGTTTTTGGAGCATAAAACTACCACTACAAATGTACATGACTGTATTGGGCTGGACCATGCACTAAATGTAGGCCAACCTTTCACATTGGGCTGGGTAAGACTGAGGTAGGGAGGAGGAAGATCCAACCTTAGCCCTAACAGTTTAAGGGTAAGACTAATCAAGGGCCTTATGGCTTGTTGTCTGTTTTATATAATGACAAATACGTGCAAGTGCAAACGGACAATCAAGCAATAAAATGATAAGAAAGGTTGTCGAATCCACAGAAAACAATTACTAATTAATATTCGAATTATCAAGTTTCTACTAATTTAACTCACTTAAACAGTGACTCTAGTTGATTTGTGAAATTTAATTAAAATAAAGTAAATAATAACTAATTAAACTAAAAAATATTGATTACCAAATGATTAAGACATAAGAATACAGTTTTTCCAATTGCTTTGCAATAATTCCCTTATCCTTATTCTCACTTGATTTATCCACTGAATTGATAACTAGGATTGCTTATCGATTTACTAACATCTTCAATGATTAATAAAAAGATCTATTTCAGTTATTCTGCTATTTTCATGCAAGACACTTAAAAGAGATTCATCAAGTTTAAACTCTTATCACAGTTGTATGACATACAAGTACTTTCGTCTCATACACTATTATGTTATTCTATAAAGAATAAACAAGTTCATACGTTATTATATTCAGTTTTAATCTAAGATTTCATCTTTCAATTCGATCAAAGATATGAGATTAACTGTTGGCCAAACAATTATTTAATTAAGCATAAAATATAATAATCAATTCAAAAGGATCATCAAGTAAAAATAATGATAATTGAATTAAAGCTTTGTAAAAAGTTCCATTATATTCCTAATAAAGAAATTAGTTCATCATCATAATAGAAACAAAAAGATTAAGATTAAATAGCATCTCAATTACAGACAAAGAAATTAAGAGAAGAAGAAAAACTCTGTCGAAGAATCTTCAATCTCCAAGCTTCAATATCTGTCTCGAGTGCTCTCCAATGCGATCTCCAAGTCTCCAAGAATGGTTTTCAACGAATATCAGTCTAAAAGTTTCCTCCATTTCTCAATAAAAACTAGCCTTTATAATCCTAATAAAACCCTATTACATAAGGTAAGTAGAAATCCTTAATTGAGTCAACTTCTGAATAATAAGAAAACAAAATTTGCATTTTTGCCAGAGTGGTGGGCCCCGTGCCACGGTCTTTTGTAAAGCGGCGCGACCCGCACTATAGGTTCAGTATCCCTCTCCGTTCTAGTGCGCCCCGCGCTGCTCTAACAGTGCACCCAATTCGTCGTCTTTTCCCCCTTTATTGTCCACCAAGCCCATCCGTGCTTATTTCCTACAAATTACCCAAAACACAAGCAAGTAACGATGAAAATTACCAAGAACATGCAATACTTCAAGTGAAATAATATCCAATTCGTAGGTTTTCAACCCACACATCAAATACCCCTAAACTTGAGCAATTACTTGTCCTCAAGCAATCTAACACAAACTATGCCAACACAACACAACATAATGAATGCAACTTACGACATTGAGCAAGAACCATAACAATAGATAATATAAATACCTCAGAGTTAAACTCATAACCTATAGTTAATATCGCAACATGTACAATCATAACCTCTCACATCCTCACCTCACTAACACAACTCTAGCCTATTTCCGTGTGTGTGTGTGTGTCCAATTTCTTATCAGCATTTTCAAAGTTATTCATGATATCAAATTCATGTACATACTCACCCTTCCCACAGATATGCAACTGAGCACGACATTCACATAAGAAATACAGGAATCAGGTTTTAAAGCAAATAAATGTAAATCATAAAGTGCTTATGTTTTGTGGGTGCATTTTAATGCTCCATCCCACCAATTATTTTTCGTCTGACTTGTGTAATGTCCAACCCCCTTAGGTTTTTCAAAGTTACCCGTATAGCGGACTTTCGACCAACAACTCCCAAACCAGATGCCTTTAGGGCACTGGGTGTAGAGACATCCCCTAAGGCGTACTTGTCCGAGTAACATAGGCCACAAAGTTAAACTAAGCCAACTTTTATTCCTTATGTGTCTATATTATTATTATTATTATTATTATTATTATTATTATTATTATTATTATCATTATTATCATTATATATATATATATATATTTATTTATGTTATATGAACCAAAAATTCCCCCAAACTTATGTATTGGTCAATGCTCAATTTCAATTAGTGATCAAGTGAGTGCTCATGTCCTATCACACCATAAAGTTCATAATTGCCATTGATAGTCAACTGGTGTGCTTGAATGTGAAAGATGACATGAATAGTGTTATGCGGTTCCTATGATCAAGGCTAATCGACACATGTTACTCAATTTTCTGCAACTAAGAGTAAACCAGACTCATCATCAGCCATTATCTAAACTACCAAGGCTTAATGCTCAAACTCAATGCAGGATGCTAAGTTCATGTTTCTACTAACACAAATCCTACGTGAATGAATGATGCAATTTTTTTTATGTAAACATGAATGACAGAATGAATCTTACACTACTAATGCAACCTAAATATGTAATTACTTCACAAAGAAATAAAAAAATTAAAACACAATTAATTACCCCCAAACCTCAATCAAGTAACGTCCTCATTACATGAGAATAAAAGAAATTAAAGCCGATGACTTTCCTGAGCGATGAGTCAAGACTCGTCGCGGTGACCTTCATCGTTCGAAAGGGGGTATGCAGGCAGAACAGGTGGACTGGGAAACTGGACAGGATCGGTATTGGGACTGAATCTGGAGAAGGCATCCGCTAGTGCAGTAAATTCGCCAATGTTGTACTCGTGCATTGTGGATTGGCGTTGAGCGAGCCAAAAGTTTGTCTATGAATCCATCGCTGAAAACTGGTAGACGGCTCAGCCTCGCCCTCTTCAGCCATTGGTTCATCCACTACTAGAGGTGGCGGTGGAAGAATCATGATGCACCCTTCTCCCCGTGGATGTGATACTGCACCATTCCATGTCGTGTACCGTTTTATCGTCAAATGGTCAATTCTAGCCATCGGTTGCTGCAGTTACTCTAACGCATGCCATTGCACTCCAGCCTTGCGACATTAATCAGTGATGAGAAAATCGTGCAAAAGGCCACCTGTGGTACTGCCTCGTAACAACCACTCAATGGATTTCTGGATAATCGAGCCCACATCCACTAAGAGGATTTTAATTTCGTTTCGTTGGCTCACGTGATGGTACACAATGCCATAGAGAAGTCGTGCCTTTTCTTTAGTTATATTATTTTGATGGCGTGTGGGCATCAACTTGGCATAGATGAACGAATACCATGCTTTGCCATATTTACTGAGAGCGGAGTGTGGGAAACTAATTTTCATGTATGTCCCTGCCTTTGTTGTCCATTGTGTGCCAGGTTTGCACAGCCGTGCGATCAATTCATCCAAGTCTGGGAGATCATCCTCATACCGGTTATCAGTAGGCATTTCCAAACCGAAATACTCATTAATAATGTTTGCGTCAAACGCCACCGGCTTGCACCGAACCATGAATATATGGCCCACTCGCTCAATAGCATTGTCGTAGAACTCCTTAACAGTTGCTATTACTGCCAGCTAGGTTGCTCCACTAATTGGAACTAGTTTCGCTCGGCAATTATGAGGGCAATGTCTCCATCTAAATTTGCATCAGGCTTCTGTCCACGTTCCAAAACTAAAGTTTTCTTGTCAATCACTGTTTTGAATCTTGTCTCAGCGGCCACACTAACAAACTTTGAGATATCAAATTGCGGCCTAGTGCTAGAAGTGGAATCTCTTGGCCTTTTAGCAACAGACATGGTGTTTGTGAATGCAAAGAAGAACTTTACTTGATTTGGGCAATTTAACAAGCAGTTGGTGTGCACTTTCAATTTCCCCCCAAACTTGATTCTTTGGGAACAATTAACTATCCCTAATTGTGTGAGAATTCAATAAAAACCTTGGGTCATCAGTAACCCAAGAAATCTCAATATGATATCCACATAATTAAACTTATTATGTCACCCCAATTTAGTTTAGTGATTAAAACCCCCACAAATTTGACCTTGTTACCTTAATTGTAGAATTCGACAGACAAGTGAGCATGAAATTGATCCTTTGCACTTGGAAATCCCTCTGTGACAGACATTTCGATCTTAGATGGGAGTGGAGAACGTAGACACCAGGATTGTGCTTTTAGGATGCGAGGAGTGAGAATAGGAAAGTGGATGCTATGGTGAATGGATTTGAAGTAAGAGGTAAATCGTGGGTTGAGATGGTAAAGGAATTGGAGATTGTGAGGAGGAAATTTGGACTGGGATAACTCAACATCTTTAGCTACCCTTTCTTCATCAAATTTAGGCCACCATTTAATTGAGTCTTAGCAAGCTGGTCCACCACCACCAAATCCACCAGCATTTGTAGCTGGATTAATGTCACCTGCGGCGCTAACCACCAAAGAGTCACCGCCTTGAATCTCTCTAATGTTAGGTAACTCTTCGAATCCTATTCAGAAAAGAATTGCTATTATGGAAAGAAAGTTGTCCTATTTTTAACTAGTGTAAGAAGGAATCTTATTTTTGGTAGGAATATTATTTTGGAAATAGTTCTATTTGTAGTAAGTATATTTATTATGTGGGAGGGCTCTAATTAGATTAGGAAATGGGAGTTGTGGGTACTCTATAAATAGAGTCTTGTGTTTAGAGAAAGAGAGAACACAACCAAGAGGTAATAACATCCTAGAGAGTTGAGAGGGGGTGTAATTGAATTTTGGGTTGTTGTGTGAGGGATGGTTTTTTCTAGCTTTTATTCAGTGTAAAAAGTTGTACCGTGAGATTAATATATTGAAGTTGGTTTTGTAGATTAGGTCATTGAGGACCAAACCACGTTAAATATTGTGTTCTTTTTCTTTCTTAAGTGTTCTTATTTATTTTGCGTGACTTAATTCCCAACAAGTGGCATCAAGAGCTAGGTTGATTGGATCCAAGTTAGAGGGAATTATTTCGCGTAATATGATGGCGGCAAATTTGAGTTTCCAATCTTCGATGGGAAAATAAATTTCACAATGTGGCTGAGTAGCGTTCAAGATCTTTTGGTGTTGCAAGGACTTGATAAAGCTTTGGAGGAGAAAAAATCAGACGAGGTGAAAGATGCAAATTGGCAGACAATTCGCAAGAAGGCGGTAAGCACAATACGTTCGTCGTTAGCACCTGAGATAAAGTATGATGTGTTGAAAGAGACTGATCCGAAAAAATTATGGGAGAAGCTCGAGAAGAGTTATGCTGCGAAGTCGCTAACTAACAGATTGTTCTTGAAGATAGAATTATACTCCTTGAAGATGGATAAAGGGATGAATCTCCATGATCATCTAAATGCTTTTAGCAGGTTAGTATCTCAATTATTGAATACAAATGAAAAATTGGAAGATAAGGAGAAGTCATTGCTCTTATTATCATCTTTGCCCAAGTCTTACAACTCGATGGTGCAAATATTATTGGTGGAAAAATTAACTTTGATTTTATATGAGGTGGTATCTATTTTATGAGAAAGCCAAAAGTTGATGGGAGAATAGAGCAATAACATTGGTGAGCAAGCGCAAATCGTGGAGGGTTCTAATCGAGGGAGACATCAATGGATAGATAATAGTAGAGGACGATCAAAATCCAGGCCAAGAGATTACAGTGATAGAGAGTGTTACTATTGTGGAGACAAGGGTCACATCCAATATTAATGCAGAACATTAAGGGAGGACATGAAGAGTTTAAGGAAGTATTAAGAAAAATTAAAGGATAAAAAGAAATTTAAAGATGCTAATTTGCTTAGTGAAGCTGAAGAAGAAGTTGTTTTAACATTTAAGAGTGATTATAATGAAGATGGATGGGTATTAGATTCTGTGGCTTCTATGGATTCTGTGGCTTCTATGCGGTGAATAAAGCCAGAGTGAAGATTAAAGGTGTTGGAAGTGTTTGTTTCAAACTTCATGATGGTTCTACAAAGATTCTTGAGAAGGTATGTTATGTTGTTGGTTGTGGTGAAAATATAATTTCATTGGGACAATTATCCTCACATGGATATATATATGTGGGTCAAGAAAATTCGTGCAAGGTGTTCAAGGAAGACACATTAATTATCCAAGGTAGGAAGAATGGAAAATTAATTTGTGCGTTAGACGGACAGTCTATAAGTGGAAAGAAGACCAAGAAGGGCAACCATCGAGTGAAGTTCAGAGATGAAGTTGACTAGTGTTTGGGGATTCGAGTCAAGGGGGGAATTGTTAGGTAACTTCTCGAATCCTATTCAGAAAATAATTGCTATTATGGAAAGAAAGTTATCCTATTTTTAACGGGTGTCCTATTATGAGAAGGAATCTTATTTTTGATAGGAATATTATTTTGGAAATAGTCCTATTTATAGTATGTATATTTATTATGTGTGAGTGTCCTAATTAGATTAGCAAAAGGGAGTTATGTGTACTTTATAAATAGAGTCTTGTGTTTAGAGAAAGATAGAACACAACCAAGAGGTAGTAACATCCTAGAGAGTTGAGAGAGCGTGTAATTGGGTTTTGGGTAGTTGTGCGAGGGAGAGTTTTTTCAGCTTTTATTCCGTGTAAAAATTTATACCATGGAGATTAATATATTGAAGTTGGTTTTGTGGATTAGGTCATTGAGGACCAAACCATGTTAAATATTGTGTTATTTTTCTTTCTTTAAGTGTTCTTATTTATTTTGCGTGACTTAATTCCCAACATCTAGCGCCGGCCTAATTGGCACCATTTCTCCACACCTTGGGAACCTCACTTTCCACGCTTCACTCAACCTAAGTTACAATGATCTCTATGGTTTTCTCCTAATAGAATTAGCTCATTTATGTCGTATACAAGAAATCAATCTAGGCTATAACAACTTCAGCAAACAAATACCATCATGGTTCGAGAGCTTACCCTAGCTTCAACATATAATCTTGAATAATAATAGCTTTTATGGTACAATTCCAGCTTCAATCTGCAACATTTCAAAGGTTGAGACAATCATTTTAGGTGGTAATTTCTTAGCTGGGAATATTCCTAAAGAGATTAGGAATCTTTCTAAACTCCAAATCTAAGATATGAATTCTAATCAGCTTAGGTTTCATTCCTTATGTTATTTTCAACATGTCTTCATTGAGAACGATTGATGTAAAATTTAATGGTCTTTCTGATAGTCTTCCTGTAGATATGTGTGATCATCATTCTAAATTAGAAGTAATTAGTATCGCTTACAATTATTTCACGGAGAAATTTCGTCTTCATTATACAAGTGTCAACAACTACGGCAGTTGTCATTTCTTATAACGAATTCAATCGGAGTATAGCTAGAGAAATTGACAACATGACTATGCTCAGAAAGCTATTTTTTCGTGGCAACAAATTTGAAGGTATGTTTACTTTTTGCATTTAGGTGAAGAGTTTGTTTTCGATACTTTTAGAGAATTTTGAACATTGACTAGATTATGCCTAAATTACTGCAACGCCTGCATACAAATGCACAATGGCATACACATCTAATAGTCCTATGGCCTTTAAGTTTCAGTTGGATAGATTTATTCAATTATGACTACAATTATCAGCTTTTATTGTATGCTAAAGAAGAACCCTATAACCTTGAAATAGAAAAGAAAACAGATTAGGGGCCTACCCCATGCAAGCAACTAGAGTTGTAAACGGACTGGGTGCCCGTGAAACCGGCTTGGTTAAGCCCGACTCAAGCTTAACAAGCTCTTTGTTTGTTTAGTTAAACAAGTCGAGCTCAAACAATGTGGTGTCAGGCTCGAATCTGACTCGTCTAGGCCAGGGTCAAGTAAGTTTGATTTGTTTAACATTTAATTAATTATTTTTTCTTATTTCTATAATAAAAAAGTTAAACAAGCCAAGTTTAAGCTCAACTAGGCTCGGCTTGTTTAAGCCCACGAGCTCGATTCATTTACTAAACCAGCTAAATTCGTACTCATTTAACTCTCGACTCGACTTAACTCGATTCGTTTTATTTTTAAACAAATTCGAGCTCGAAAAGTGAAAGTCTGACTCGGTTCGACTCATTTACAGCTCTAAAAGCAACAAACACGTCAAAATAATCTAATGACAATTGACAAAGCTGATACAACAATTTACCATGCAGAGAAAATTGAATTTGATAGCTGCTTTGTTAAAATGAATAGTGGACAACTAAAGCAGTAAAATTAGAAGTAAAAGAGTTTTTGAATTAAGAAATGTTGTGATTGTAGACATTTTAGTCTAAAATTGATAATTCCTCAGTTCTTAATGTTTTTTATGATTTTGCAAGTATAATTCCTTTGGAAATAGGAAACTATTGGGACTTGTGACTTATAACTGAGAAGTTCTTGAAAAAGGCCGAGTGCAGAGCGAAGCACTGGACCATAATGTGCGTAGCGTGGGCAGCGCGGGCAGCGCCAGTATAGGCTTATGAGCAGCGCGGGGCGCACTACACTCGGTAGAGGTTCTGCGGTACTGGCGCGGGGCGCGCCGTTGGCAGTCTAAAGGTGGCGCGGGGCGCGTCGGACGACGAACAACAGTTTAATAGTTCGTTGTTACAAGAACATTATGGGTATTTAGGCTATAATGTGAATTAGAGTTGGAATAGAAGTAACCACTATGTAGACACTCAAAATTTTGCATTCTTATTACTAACCATTAAGGAGGGCAAAACCGTATTTTATCTTCTAGAGACAACCCTAGAAGTCTACAACATCAAATCAGACCCCCGGAGACAGCCCCAGGAAATCAAAAACCAGACCCCCGGAGACAGCCTCGAAAAATCATCAAACTAGACCCTTGAAGACGGCCCTGAGAAATCATCAAAATAGACCCCCAGAGACAGCCCTTGGAAATCATCAAATTAGACCCCCGGAGACAGCCCCGAGAAACATCAAATCAACTTCAAAGACAACCCTGAGGACAAACAGAAATCAACAGCAGTCAAACCCCGGAGATAACCCTGTGAAAAGACAGCTACATCGTCAAGCCCAGAAACCAACCCAGAAGGGAAAAAGGGTTATTTTTCCAACTCAACAAAAATTCGGATCAAATTACTATGAATAAGGTCATACAGAACCATCACAGCAATCCCGAGTGAAAACTGCACCGGACAACTTAATGGACTAACTGCGAAGACTTGAAGATCTGGTCATGGACCCAACTTATTGGATTCAAAAAAGGTCAAGCCCTATGTCATGGCGTAGCTCTCGGAAAGAGCTTTCCGAAAAGGTATGGCACGCCTCCATCAAATTCCCAGATTGCAAGTTATAAAGATTTCAGGCAGATTGCGCGTTGATCGAGGTGCACATACTTCGAGACAGCAGGGCCCCCCAGGCCCAGTCGCAGGTCTAGCTATGGCTACCATAGGTAGATCTGCAATAGGCCAGGGCTATGTATACCCCCTCCCCCCTTTGGCTTCCAAGAGAAGATTAGAGAAGAAGAGGACATAAGAGAGAGAAAGAGGGGATATGAGAGCTAAACGTAGCTTGTATCTTACTCTAATTTCTGTAAAACTTCTTTGTAAACACTCATATACATATATAATACAACACATTAAATTTTAACAGGTGGGAAACGAGTTTTGAGGCCCCAGAAGCCATTCGATAGCCATTTTTACGAAATACTGTAAGATTTTGCCATATCTACCTTTTTTGCTTACTCTAATACGTATATAAGTGCTATATATATATAGTTAGTAGATTATATTCGTCAGATCTGACTTTTTAACTATTCATTTCTTGTAAATAGTCAATATTTAAGCTTTATTGACTAGATTTGTACTAGATCTAGCCAGATCTAGCTTTTAACCGGTTCAAAAGTTGTAAAACTTGAACATGGAAGCTAGAATGGCTAAGATCTGTACAGATCTAGTTTTCTTTCTAGTTTTTGTAAGTATTTAGCGACCATGTGACCCTAGATCTGTATCTAGAAGAAAGTGGAAGCTTTGGGTTACTCGCTAACGAGGATTTAACTGATGAATCCTTCATCCAGCGATGTCTAGTATAGATATATGTTTTATTTTAGTATATTCATTTGCAGGCTATTTATTTGATATCCTGTGAGCCTAGGAGCTACAGGATCTACGATTCAATCAATGGATCTAGATCCGGTTCCCGTGATGCACCTTTTCGATTATACATCTATCTTGCAAATCTTTGTACTTATAAATCCAGGGCCTTAAAACGATTATACGGGTTTAAGGACCCGAAATAGCGAAAACTGTGATTGCGGTGTTTGGGCTCACTTCGATGGCTTATATGCCCATAAGGAGCCCAAAACATATATATATATATATATATATATATAATATTTATATTTTGTCGAAGATGCTTTGCATCTCGAGAATAAAATCAAAACAAGCCGAATATGTAATAAAATAGAAGTATCAAATGACTTCAATTCCTATGCGAGCGAAAGGGTTTGAAAACCTCTTTTTAAAACATCATTTTCATATTCTTGCTAAAAATGAACTTTTTAATAAATCAAACCCTTCGTATGTAGGTCCAACGAAGCACAATACTACTTTCAAATAAAGCACTTAAGCACAATTAACTTTAACACACGCACACACAATACTTAGGGAATGAAAAGACGTGGTAACCGTGTTTCACAGAAGTCGGGGGGTGCCTAACACCTTCTCCTTGCTTAAGCAAGCCCTCGAACTCTATGAATCTCGATTTCCAAGACCAATTAAATGGAGTCACATATTGGGCCATATTGTAAAGCCTTTTAAAAATGCAGTTGAGTTAGTACAACCATTTAACTCATACCAACTGGCGGCTTTGTCTAATTCGGCCCAGTCCTTAAAATCATTTTTTTCAAATCGTCGACAGGTGGCGACTCTGCTGGGGACAGTAGAGGGCTTAAGCCGCATTTCAATCTTTTTAATTCCCTTTTATCTACATGTGTGTGAATGCTGTCTTTACATTAAATGGATGGGAATGCATGCTTTATTTACAACGCTTTATGTTAGTGCTTCGCACAATGTCATCCTATTGCATGCAGTGAGACGCGATGAATGTTTGTTGTGTGATTCATCCACCAGGAGGCGAACCCGTTGGTGGTTGATTACTGGACTCAAGAAGAGAATAATCCCGCGAGGCTCAGGAAAGGTGCCACTCAGATCCGCTCCAGTTGAAAGATCGGAATAACTTCCAATCTAGTAGATTGCGATGATCTGGAAACCTTCATGCCGAAAAGCCTGTGAAAGTAAACCTAAGATAGGTCAGCCTTTGATAAACCAAAATGTGAAGGGAAGGCTCTTCATACATTTCCCTCTCAATTCCATGTCAAATATTAAATGTTGTAAATGTTAATCATATTAAATGTTAATTCCTGTCAAATATTAAATGTTATATGTTCTTTCAAATTCATTGTCAAATATCAAATCATGTCATACTATCCTGACATCTGTTTTGTAGGAAATAATTAAAAAAAAAACCTTTAAAAACTGACACATTGCATAAATATGCATACTGTTTGTGTCTGTCAAGACTAAACTGCCTACTTTTATTGTAGGCAAGATTGGTCCCATTACCAGATCCAAATCTAAGAAGGAGCAAAGCCTACCCGTTAACATGGAGGAAATTACCCAACAGGGGTCAGGTTTTGTGTCAGAAGAAGAATTCGAGGGACTCAGAAATCAGATAGCAGAATTAGTTGTCTTCCTGAAAGAATAGAGCAATAGTACTCAGGATCAACAAATACCCACTCAACCAGAGTCCTCTGCATAAGGAGGAAGTCAGGGTACTGAAAAAAGGAAGTACAGATACCTGAACCTCAAATCAATGAAAAAACTAACAAAACCCCCGAAATCACCTATCTCAAGGAAGATCGAGAATCTGGTGACATTAGAAAGAAAGTCCAACAAATGGAAGAAACCATCCGGTCAATCAAAGGGACTGGAGCATACGGAAGCGTTATCCAGATAAATTCCAGATCCCAGTTTTGAAAAGTATGATGGATTGGGAAATCTTTACACTCATTTAAAAGTACACATTGGAGAACTCGGATCCTATGCCGAGGATGAAAAGCTGAGAATGCAGTTATTTCAGAAAAGCTTGACCGGAGAGGCCAGAGCCTGGTATGCTCGACTGGACAACTCCAAAATTCATAGCTGGGAAGAGCCAGCCCATGCCTTCTTAAATCAATACAGCTTCCAGTCACAAATGGCTCCAGACAAATATCAAATTACCAAGGTTAAAAAGCAGAACAATGAGTCATTCAGAGAATACGCCCAAAGATGTAGACGTCTGGCTGTTCAAGTCATTCCATCAACGACAAAAACTGAGATGGTAATGACATTCATTGATATGCAAAAAGCTCCATTCTATGAAAGAGTCCTAGCAGGCATAAGGAATCCATTCTCACAGATGATTAAACATGGAGAAATGGCTGAGATGGGATTGAAGTCTGGAAAGATTAAAGACCTTACTGCTTTGGAAGCCGTGACCGAGCACATTCAAGTCAAAAATTATAGGAATAATCCTCGGAGAGTTCATAAGAAGAAGGAAGAAGATGTATCCTTGATACTCCAAGGTCAAACTCAGAGAGGCAATCAAAACCTTCCCATTTAGAGGAAAAATTATTCCCCATTCCAAACATCTGTACAACCTTCAAAGAATTTGTTTCAAAAAGCAGGAGAGGTTATACGTCAGAGAACATTTACACCCTTAGGGGACTTACTTGAAAATATACTAAAGCTTCTGATAGAACAGAAGAAAATTGCTCAGCTCCTTCCCCTAACCAATCCAAGCGGGAAGAATTTTGACCCAAGCAAAAAATGTACTTACCATTCTGGGGTTCCTAACCATGATGCCCAAGAATGTTGGTCTCTAAAGCACAAGATCCAGGATATGATATACAGTGGTGAGATTGTGGTAACATCACCAGAGCAGCCACACGTTCTAGATAATCCTTTGCCCCAACACAATGAGGAGGGAGTCAACATGATCAGTATGAGGAGTGGAGAAGGTTCTAAATACCTCAAATATGTAGAGGACTCTTCCCAAACAAGCAAGGATAGCTCTGATAAAACGGGGTATTCGGAAGGTCAGTTTCTGATAGAGCAAGAAATGAAGTCTATCAAGGAACAGATTGGTCAATTGGCAGAACTGATGGTATACCAACACCAAGTAACTCGTCAGTTGATAACTCAAGTCAACCAACAGAAAACAAATCCTCTTACGCCTAAAATTCTTTTAATTGCAAAGAAGGATCATTATTGGTTCCATGAACATGGAACCTGGGCAGACAAAGTTTCCACGGAAGAAATATTTCGAGCTCATAGAGAGTTTACCTTTAAAAGAAAGTTCACTTTTTTGAATCAGCCTATGGAAGAAATTCTCCAGATCTTGATCAATGTGGGAAAAGTCATAGAGCTGTTACCCGTAGTGGATCCTCGATCAAGGAAGTTCAATTCCTCTAAGATATGTTAATATCATTCAAACACTCTTGGTCATGACACAGAAGAATGTTGGGGACTTCGTCACTTAATTCAGAACCTGATTGAAAGCAATGAACTGCTAAAGGTGAGTCATGATAATGTCTTTCCTGATGAAGAAACGTTATTTCCTCCCTTGACATGGAGTTTGAAAGAAATTATGGCTGTCATTTCCTTTGAAAAGGACATAGTTGCAGTACTCTAAAAAAGAGGGACAAAGGAGAAAAGGATCCTGTGAAAGTGGCTGCACTAAAACCACTGATGTTGCCATTCAGGCCACAATATCCCTTAATCAGCTTAAAAAGAGTCCCATGGAACTATAAGGAAAATGAGGGATCAACATCAAATCACACTGCTGCTATATCAAAGGAAAAGCTGCTGTATCTACCTCAGCGAGTAATAAAACCAGTCAATAAAGCCACGGGGAGAGTGCCAGAGGAGAAAACTGAAGAGTTCCTCAGTAAAATGGGACATAATGAAGCCAAGGTGGTGCAAAGATTAAAAGAGGCACCCCGACAGATATCCATTCTGGATTTGGTATTATGCTCGGAAGATCATCACAAAATCTTAATGCAAGTACTGGAAGAAGCGTATTTGCCAAAGGATGTGGATACAGAAAAGTTCCATCACTTGATAGTTCCCATTTTTAACAGCAATGTGATATCTTTCACTGATGACGACATACCTATAGAAGGGATTGATCATTGCAAGTTATTGCATATAGTAGTGATATCATTTGGATATGTGATAGGAGGTGTGTTAATAGATGGAGGATGTAGACACTCAAAATTTTGCTTTCTTTGTACTAACATTGCAGAAAGGTAAAAATGTAATTTTACTTCGGAGACAACCCCGAAGTAAGGCAAAAGAGCCAGGTCATCCCGGAGATGACCCCATGAAATATTCAAAGGACCAATGATGCCCGAACATGTCGTAAACCGAATGAGGATTGCCAAGCTGAGACAATGTCTGCCGAAAACCAACTTAGCAAACCTCGAAAGGCGTTCCATCTACGATAAACCAGCTAACTGCAGTCAGGAACCAGGAGATACTTCTCAACTATCAGCATCATCTTCCCGGACCCCGACCCCGACCCAGTCAGACTTGATTAGATTCCGTCGTATTCCTCATAGACTTTTCGAAAGTTCGGTCTGTGCAGGTCAAATTCCTCCGAATCGAGACCTAAGGCATATATTTTGAGACAATCATACACGTGGGGCCCAGCGTCATACATACATGCTCCAGCCTCAAACATAGTCAAGGCTAGCCGCATGTATGGTTGTGGCTGGCTCGACCAGCTTATATCACCCACACTAATTCATTTGTAAAAGAGAGAGAGAGATTTAGAGAGAGAAAAGAAATTCTAGAGAGAGAAGGGCTCGGGTTTGGAACCTAAACACCAACTTGAAGCTATTTCATCTTGCTTATCATCCACTTGAAGCCTCGGGAGTGTTCTACGTTGGCCACAGGAGTTAAAATGCTTGTTCACGCATCCCCCAAGGTGAAGCAACGCACTTTCTAGCTTCGTTCTTTGTAAATGTTGTTCAAATACTAGATTAATAATATATCTTGTTTGAATATAGTTAAACTTGTTGTATTTTAAGTATATTGTGTAATAGTTGGTAGATTTTATGTTTCTATCGGTTATATTGTGCTTATTACGTTGTAAATCGACGACGGAGGCTAGATCTACCGGGATCTAAGCCAAATCTAGCCTTTGAGAGGTTATAAAGCATGAAGCTTTAACCCATGGGATAGAACGGCTTAGATTCATGGTAGATCTATTGATTTATTTCTTTAAATGGTCCTGGTTACCCCGTATAACCCTAAATCTATATTTAGAGGCGAAAGGGGTCCGAAATGTCTTAAAACGGTGATTTTGACCGATGAAATCACCTAATATCAAAGCCGAGGACATTGTATATATTTAATTCCGTATAAATGATGTGAGCCTAGGAATCTCGATGTTGAGATCCCCGAATAGATCCGACTTGATTCCCACGATGGACCGGTTTTTATGTTGTAATGTTGTAATAGCATAAATACCATTGTATATGTAATATATGGATCTTGAAAATGAGTTCGAGGGGTTAGTCCTGAGAAGTCGGATCCAAGATCTCGTGATAGTGAAAACCTTGATTGCGGGAGCTCGGTTCATCGAGATGGCTTATATGCCTGATGATGATCTGAATCCTTTTTAACGCTTTTGCATGCATATCATCAAAATGATTTCTAATAAAACCACAAAGAGTTTTTGATGAAGAATAAAGCGATTCGGGGTAGATCACGTAATAAACGTAAAGAATAAAATCAATCCTTTCAAAGTCGTCGAAACTTATGTCGGTATCGCTTTCCTGAAACTTCACCCTTTGATAAAATCCATAGACATAGCGAATTGGAAAAGGGTAAAACAAACAAAACAAACAACACAAACTTAGGAAAATGGACACGTCAAATTTTTCCCGGCGTCGACAGAGGATCTTGTCTAAATATCTGTCCCTATGACACTTTGGAAAGAATGAAGATCAATCCAAATCGAATCCGGAGCAGTCATGTAGTCATACGAGCCTTCGATGGGTCTTGACGAGATGCTGTAAAAGAAATCGAACTTCCAGTGGAGATTGGTCCACATACTTTCTACATATCCTTCCAAGTGCTGAACATCACCACAGGATACAATTTACTGTTGGGAAGACCGTGGATCCATATGGCTGGAGCAGTTCCGTCCACTCTTCATTAACATGTCAAATACATCATTAATGGCAATCTGGTAACTGTTAATGCCGAACCAGAGTATCCAGTATATGTACAAGGTAATATGCCTATGATCAGCCTTAATGTGGGAGTTGAGCCTTCTAATTTTTAAGCCTTCAAAGTGAGCAACACTCACTATCAACCTATTGGGGTCCTAGCCTTAAAGCCAATAATTTCTTCTGAAGTATTGTTAGTCAGTCAAGAAATGATATCCTTGGGTTTCTGTCCCGACGAAGGGCTACGAAAAAGTCAACAAGGAGTCAGAAATCCAGTTCAAATACCTAGCCAGGCAGAAAAGGCTTGATTAGGCTATTCTTATAGATCAAATCACAAGAACCCACACAAGCATCAGCCGATTCATGTATCCACCGTTCTGCTACTAAATCTCATGGATGTAGGATTCGTGAAATCGATGAGGAAAATCCCTGTTTCTGTGTCTAGTATGCTGATTCCTAAGGTTAAGCCGGTCAGTGAGAAAGAAATCCAGATTCCTGTTAAGGACATGAAGATTAGGAATGAGGGGTTCCTACAAGAAGTGCAAGTTTGATTTGCAAAGATGTATTTTCTGGCACATACAGAGGGTATGAACGATGATATCCTAGATGATGACTATTCAGAAGATCAACTGATGATCCCTCGCACAAACAGGGATTAAAGAGAATAGTTCAAAGAAAGACACTGACCTTGATGTGAATTCAGTTCTGGTCATCTTTAAAGAGGAGGTGGATAACAGCAACCCTTTCATTCTTATAGTCAACAAGGACCTGACCCTGGACAACTGGAGCATCACTCATTACATCAGTCGAAAAGGGTAAAAGGGCAGAGAGTCCATCTTCCCTGAAGTGTAGATATTATATACTGCTTGCTTTTTATGCATAGTACTAGCAGTTACTTTTGTCATGCTTTCATTGATGCTTTGTATGATTAAACAGTTTCATATATTAAGTGAAAGCATTTTATTTTCAGGACTCCAAATTTGGATTGGTTTAGTGTGATGCCCCCAAAATAGGTCCACAGAACCCATTTTGAGTACCCAAATAAATAGTACCCAAATGAATAGTACCCGAATGAATAGTACTCCGATATGAAATGATTAAAGTTTCAATAAGAAAGTTCAGACCAATATTCTAGTAAAATAATTAGATGAAGCGAAAATCTTAAGTAAGTTCTAATCATTTCAGGAATTATAGAAGGAATACTTACAATAGTAAGTTTAGATTTAGGAATATGAAATGAAATAATATATGAAACTGTAAATGGATTTTCACCCGTCATGCGATAATCCGCATAGACAGATCATTTCCACAACTTTAAAAAAGAATGAATACGAAGAGTTATTCACCAGGCATGCGGTAGTCCGCGAAGACAGGTTATTCCTGTAACGATTGTGATTTTATATTTAATTTTAAATATTTATTGAATTAAATAAATATTTTATGTGATTTATTTATTGAGTTAAATAAATAAATTATGTGATTTATGGAGTGATTTAATTAAGTGTATATATTAATTAATTGAATGTGTAATGCTTATTTAATTAATGTATATTAATTTTATATTATAATTCTAATTTAATTGAGATAATTAAATTAGATGAATTATGTGATGAAGTGTTACATGAATTATAATTAGCGAATAATTATAATTATGTGGCAATTTTATGTGATTTATTGATGTTAGATTTAAATTGATTAAATTAGATGATTAATATTTAATTAATTAAAATGTGACATTAAAGTATGCGTCAAATGATTTATTAAAATAAAAAAAAAGGATTTTTAAAAAAAATAATTTTTACCAAACAAGGCCCTTGCTTTTGTTTTAAAAGACTGTTGCCAAACAGGGCCCTTACACTAGCTAAACCTAAATTATCTAAACCATGTTTGGAGTTAATAAAAACTAGTTTCTAATTTTTCTTGTAGCCAAACAAGCCAAGTTGGCTTTTGAATTTTGTAACTTACGTTATAATTAGTAGTTAGTGCATATACTTATTATATGGGAGTTACATATATTATATATTGCTTGTGTTATATATTATATGTATATACTATCAATACGTTAGTTTTTGTAAAAGTTAGTCTAAAGCTAAGAAAAAAGAGCAGAGAAAATAACAGAGAAGAAGATAGAGAGAAGAGGAAGAGAAAGAAAAGGTATAGCTTGAGAAGGAAAAGGTATAGCTTGAGAAGCTTGAAGGGAATCACAATCATCTTCTTCTTTAATCATCTAAGCAAAAAGGGTATTATTTCAATTAAATTATATTTCTATGTGTTTTCTTTATAATATTCATGAATATGAGTTCTCTGTGTTTATGATTTAGCATGAAAGTTATACAAATATGATGTACATATATAAATTGTGTTTATAATGGTTATTATATGAATTGTATGTCATGATCAAGGATTTTCAGAAATCAAAATTTTGTCAGAACATGTTTTAATGGAGAAATTGATGTTCTTATGATTTTGTATGTTATTGGCCAATTTTAGAGTAAAAGTTATGATTTGATTGTGTGTTAATATGCCTATTTAGAATTGTTGTGATAATATCTTCAATTTCAAACATAATGCAAGTTTTATAAGTGGAATTGGTAAGAAAATTTTATTACAGAGAATTATTTTATGAAAATATGAGTTTTCATAAAAATGGCCAAAATAGATTTTCAAAACTTATGATTATCATTGTTTAAATGATTTTGTATTTTGGAAGCATGCTTTATATATGTGTAATAGCGTATATATATTTTACAGAGTCTATAGTACTGTATTTTTGGCGTTGTTGGCTTGTATGGGTTAATCGGTGAAGCAGAGTAACGTGGCTGTCTGCGTCTGGCCGAGTTGCTGCGCAGCTGTGCCGGCAGCAAGGCCAGGAGCAGCGCAGCTGCGCCTCTTGTCCTTTCCAGATTCCTTCCCTGCGCAGCTGCGCCGGTTTAAAGGCAGCTGGCTGCGCAGCTGCGCCGGGCACAGTGCTTGGGCAGTGAGTTTTGCTTGCTTGTACAGTTTATTTTAAAGACCTTAGTTTAATTTTTCATGGATAATGGGATATATATTTTGAATGATATAACATGTTATATGATTATGATAATTTCATGTTTGGAAAATAAAAGAAATTTTGAAAACCTAATATGGTATTTAAAACTATAATTGTTTAATAAGTTACTTAATTATAATTTTATTAATTATAATTAAGAGTAAATGTGTAATTTAAATTATAAATTTTGTGAAACTATAAGGTATAGAAGTTTAATTATTTTAATTTAATTATAATTATAATTTAATAAATGCATGTTTAATTGTGAATTTTTAATTGATAATTACATAATTAATTATAAATTGTGTAATTATAATGCATGTTATAGTTTAATTAATTATTGATTATAATTGATAAATACATGATTAATTATAAATTGTGTAATTATAAATGCATGAATGTGGTTTAATTGATTTTAAATTATAAATTGTTTATAATTTAAAAGGTAATGATAATTTAAGTAATTATAATTTGATTAAGTGTTTGAATTATAATTGTTTAATTATAATTGAGTTAAATACATAATTAATTTAATTATGTGAATATGTAGGTGATGTAATTAACTATGTGATGGTTGATTATTATTACTATTTAATCAGAATGTGAGTTAACCATGAGGGTTAACCACTTATGTGAATTAGTTACGTGTTAACTAATTTAGGTTATTGTGATTGAATATATATGTGTAGGAAGTATTAAAGTATGTGAATTGTGTTAAGTAGCTTGCGCTTGAGGCAAGTCTTCTAAACCTTAAACTCGTTAATTTTACGCAAGTTTTCTAAACCCTAATCTTGTATTGATTTTATATGATCTCTTGAATTCATATATTCATTGTTGAGAATGTCCTTTCCATTTTAGTATTGGACAATTGTTTATTTAATTGAAATGGTCTTAACTTATTGTTCAAGTAAGATCCAATTATTATTTTAAATGCTTTAGGTTTACTTCTATAGCATATGTTAATTCATAATTCTTTTATTTTGAATTATTGGAAGTCGATTCAACTAATCCTTAGTTGATGAACGTGAATTCTAAATTACCCTTGTAAGCTTATCCAAACCAAACTTTCTTTGGTGCGGACTTGAATTCAAATTACTGATTTGAACAACCCTATTTACTAGGGGAGGTTACTACGCATAGCGTTAAGATGGTTGTGCACAATACATGGTACGAAGGGCTGATCCCCCTAAGTACGAGTTAAGGTCCATAGTCTTATTGACTGTTAAAGGTTTAAATAGAAATATTTATAACCTAGGACAAGAGTTCAAAGGTCTTATGACCCTCAGATAAATTCTATATCCAAATTTTAATATTGATAGAGAATTATTATTCAATTCTTTATTATTGAAGCAAGCTAAGTTGTTCAGATTTTCTTAAAGATATTCTTTCATGTCTATATTATTGTTAAACTCCAGTGAGCTGTGGTTTGCTCACTCTTGCATTAAATAACAATTTCAGTTAAGGTTGATAACGCTGATGCTCCGTCTACAAGTAAGGGCAAGGGAAAGCAAAGCAAGTGAAGACTTATTTTTTTTATTTAATTGAGAATGATTGTAATAATTGAATGTTATGTTTTATTTCCGCACTTTATTATATTCATGTCAAGGTTAGAGTAACCCTGGGATTGATTTTGAGAAGGTTGTAACCCTTGTTTTAAGGGAGATTTAGTTATTTTAATTTAAGTTGTAGTTTATTTTGCATTATTCATTGGGTAGATATATGTTATATTAGAAGGTGAACACCAAATCATGTGGAAACGAAGTACCCGGATTTGGGGGTGTCACAGGTTGGTATCAGAGCCGTAGGTTATGAAACCTTAGGTGGGGAAAACCTTAGGTAGTAGCCTTATGGTAAGATCTAAAAGATAGATGTGATAGGTAAAAGATAATAAACTACCTTATGTGTCTATGTGTTTACATTTTAGTATTCGAAGAGTGACGATTCGTTATCACGTAATAATGAACTTTAAAATTCTTTTGTCAGGATGTCGAACGTTGGAGAACCTAGTCAGACTAGAGAGGATGTACCTCAGGTGCCTAGAGAGGAAGAGCCCCGTGACATACATATTGTCTGGGAGCAGCTGGTTAGGAGAGAGCCATCTCCAATGATCACCGTAGCTGGTCGGGAGCGTGAGCTGACACCTATTCCAGAGGATGAGGACGAGGACGAGTCTGAAGAGGAGGAAGAGGATCCCGAGGAGAAATTCCAACCTCACTCTACTAGTGCTGAGATGTACGAGGCAGTCTACGATAGCAATGTGGAACTTCAGGGACGAGTAGGAGATCTCGAGGAGACTATTCAGCAGCGGGACGAGACTATCGAAGAGATGGATAGTGAACTAGGAGATGCACAGTGGAACCTGATACATATGGAGGGAGAGAGAGATGCTGCTCGATTTGAACTGGCAAAGCTGAAGCAAGACATCCAGGAGGAGTCGAGGAAGCGTCCCAGAGCTGAAGAGTCAAGCTTGAGGGCTAATCAACGAGCCGATCGAGTTGAAGGTGAAGCTGAAGCCAAGAGGGCCAAGCTGAGGGAAACAGAATATGCTTTTCATACGGCGATAGAGAGAGCTCAGGATCGTATTTTCTACTACCCAGCTCAGTTCCAAGGTTTACCGTGGTATGTGGTGGACCGAAGAACGGCATTTCGGGTAATGGAAGAGGAACGCAGAGAGGCTGTGAGACGCATTAATATGCCAAGGCAGTGGTAGTAGTGGTAGTAGTAACAGTAGTGGTAGAGTTTGTTATGTATTGCATGTTTTGTAATAAGTAACGAAAATCCCATAATTTGAGATAAGAATGGGATGAGTTAATAATGTAATCCTGCAACTTTTCCAGTTCAGGAAGGATGATGTAAATGGCAGAAATGCTATCTGTTTGATGTTTTTAAAACTACGACTGATGAATAAAAGAAGTTTATGGACGTGCTTGGTGTTCTATGTGAATTGAATTATTTAAACGTTTAAGTATGAACTTGGATACTTAATAATTGAATAAAGGGTCTAATAATAATATTTTCTTAATAGAAAATGCCTCCTAGAAGAAGAGTAACGCGTCAAAATCCTGAGGGTTCGACGAACAACAACAATAACGATGGGACGAATCCCAATTCGGTTCAGCAGTTGGTGAACCTGTTGACTGGAGCTCTTGCGAATCAACCGCAGATGCAGGGTACTACTTTCAAGGAATTTAAGGCATTAGGACCGCTTGAGTTCAAAGGATCGACTAACCCTATTGAAGCTCAGACATGGGTTATGGAAATGGAGAAGGTATTTGACGTGGCTAGAGTACGAGAAGACCAAAAGACAACGTTCGCGGCTTTCATGTTGAAGTCGGATGCAAGTTTTTGGTGGCAGGCTAACAAGACTCAAGAGGGAGAGGGAGTCATCATGTGGGAACGTTTCAAGGAAATGTTCTACGAGATGTACTTTCCAGTGAGTTCGCAGGACCAGATGGAGGTCCAGTTCCTAGAACTTAAGCAAGGAGGGATGACGGTGTCCGAGTATGCTGCTAAGTTTAACGAGTTGGCCAGGTTCGCTACATACCAGGTCAGCACTGACGCTAGGAAAGCAAGAAGGTTTGAGCGGGGACTAAAGCCCTGGCTCTACAGCAAGGTTTCCATGTTCCAGCTGAACACATTTGCAGCGGTGCTGGAGAAAGCCATACTTGCTGAAGGAGGAAGCGAAGCGGTAACGAAGTTCAACCAAGATAAGAAGAAGAAGAATGAGGTAGAAACCAAGACTGGGGGTTTCACATGCAGCGCTGTGAACCAGAAGAGGAAGTGGTCTGATAATATCTCTGCTGGGAGTCAGCAAGGAAGTCACCAGAAGAGGAAGTTCGAAGCATGTGCTACATGCGGTAAGAATCACACTGGCGTGTGCATGAAGGGGAAACGGGTGTGCTTCAACTGTGGTCAGGAAGGCCACATCGCGCCAAATTGCCCAAAACCGAAGAAGGGAGCTTGCTTTACATGTGGAGCCAAAGATCATATGGCTCGCAACTGCCCGAAGAAGCTGACGGCAGGGTCAACAGGGAGTGGAGGGAATGGAAGCGGCAGTACCGTTACTATTGCTGCACCATTACAAGCTGTTCTACCCACTACACGGACATTCAACATGACGGTGCAGGATGCTGTGCAATCAAAAGACGTGGTGTCAGGTATTATTCCGGTCAATAGTATAAATGCATATGTATTATTTGATTCGGGTGCTACTTGTTCATTCATATCTGATGATTTTGCTAAAACCTTAGAATTACCTGTAGAGGAATTAGGTTACCCTTTGATCATAGAGATTGCGAATAGGGAGGTTATTCCTGTTAGGTGCGTTTATAAGAACTGTAGATTGGACATTAAGGGTCAGGAACTTAGAGTAGATTTGATTCCGAGTAAACTTGGGGAATTCGACGTTATACTGGGTATGGATTGGTTGTTCAACCATGGGGCGGTAATCGACTGTCAGAAGAAGTCGGTGAACCTTACGACTCCGTCGAAGTTGGTGTTCTATGGTAGCAAATCGCCTAGGCAAGCGAGTTTTCTGACGATTATACAAGCCAAAAAACTTCTGACGCAAGGCTGTGTAGGATATCTAGCCTACATAGTAGATTCGCATAAGGAAAGCCCGAGGTGGAGGAGATATCGGTAGTTAAGGAATTTGTGGACGTTTATCCGAGCGATTTACCAGGACTTCCGCCAGATAGGGAGACAGAGTTCGTGATCAATCTAGCGCCGGGAACTGCTCTGATTTCGAAGGCTCCGTACCGAATGGCTCCAGTCGAGATGGAAGAACTGATGATTCAACTGCAAGAATTACTGGACAAGAAGTATATTCAACCAAGCGTTTCACCGTGGGGAGCGCCTGTCTTATTCGTAAAGAAAAAGGATGGGTCGATGCGTCTTTGCATTGATTATAGAGAGTTGAATAAAGTTACGATCAAGAATAGGTATCCTTTACCTAGGATCGATGACTTGTTTGATCAACTGAAGGGTGCGAAATACTTCTCGAAAATCAATTTGAGAAGCGGGTATCATCAATTGAAGGCGGGAAAGGAAGATATACCAAAAACGGCTTTTAGAACTCGGTATGGTCATTACGAGTTCTTGGTGATGTCATTTGGTCTCACGAATTCCCCAGCTGCATTTATGGACCTAATGAATAGGGTGTTCAAGCCATTTCTAGACAAGTTCGTGGTAGTGTTCATAGATGACATCCTAGTTTATTCCAAGACCGAGGAGGAGCATGCTGAACACTTACGACTAACCTTAGAAGCCCTGAGACAAGAGAGGCTTTACGCTAAATTCTCGAAATGCGAATTTTGGTTGGAACGTGTGCAATTTCTTGGCCACGTGATCGACAAGGATGGTATTTCGGTAGATCCGTCGAAGGTTGAAGCTGTTATAAATTGGGAACAGCCGAAGACGCCGTCCGAAGTGAGGAGTTTCTTGGGATTGGCAGGTTATTACCGAAGATTTATCCAAGACTTCTCTAAAATCGCAACTCCGTTGACGAATTTGACTCGTAAAATAGTTAAGTTTGTTTGGACGGAGAAGTGTGAGGAGAGTTTTCAAGAGCTGAAGAAGAGGTTGAGTACTGCGCCTGTATTATCTTTACCGGATAGTTCGGGGAATTTCGTAGTATATAGCGATGCCTCACATAAAGGATTAGGCTGTGTATTAATGCAGAGCGGCAAAGTCATTGCCTATGCGTCACGTCAGCTGAAGGATTACGAGAAGGGGTATCCGACCCATGATCTAGAATTGGCGGCAGTAGTGTTTGCCCTGAAGATTTGGAGGCACTACATATATGGAGAGAAGTTTGAAATATACACAGATCACAAGAGTCTGAAGTATATATTTACCCAGAAGGATTTGAACATGCGCCAAAGAAGATGGTTGGAGCTGATTAAAGACTACGATTGCGAGATACTTTACCATCCGGGTAAAGCTAACGTTGTCATTGACGCTTTAACCAGGAAAGGTCGGGAGAAGCTGAACGTATTAACTGATCAGGATCGGTTGATAGAACAAATGGCTAGATTAGAATTGGAAGTGAAGTTTCTGAAGGAATCGGATGAGTTGTTGTTTCAAGTAACCAATGGTTCTACTCTAGTAGATAAGGTGAAAGAAGCACAATTCAATGATGAAGAATGTAAAAAGATTCAGAAGAGGATAACCGAAGGCGAAGAGTTCAAATTCAAGATCGGTAACGAAGGACTGTTGCGGTTTGAAGGTAGAATATGGGTACCGCCAGTACCAGAGGTCAAAGAGGAGATTCTAAGCGAAGCTCATAGTTCTAGATATTCTATTCACCCTGGGAGTACGAAGATGTACCAGGATCTCAGGCATCATTTCTGGTGGTCGAATATGAAGAGAGACGTGGCTGAATACGTTGCAAAATGCTTAACATGTCAGAAAGTCAAAGCAGAACACCAGAGACCAAGTGGTTTGCTGCAACCATTAGAAATTCTAGAGTGGAAGTGGGAGCATATCACGATGAATTTTGTGGTAGGTCTTCCAATGACTCAGAAAGGATTTGATGCGATATGGGTTATAGTGGATCGACTAACGAAGTCAGCCCACTTTCTGCCAATCAGGGTTAAGTGCAACCTGGATAAGCTAGAGAAGCTATACGTGAAGGAAATTATTTCTCGACATGGTGTTCCGGTGTCGATTGTGTCCGACAGAGATTCGCGTTTTACGTCAAATTTCTGGAAGCGTTTACAAGAAGGTATGGGAACGCAATTGCGAATGAGTACAGCGTATCATCCTCAGACTGATGGACAAAGCGAAAGAACGATTTAGACACTTGAGGATATGCTAAGAGCTTGTGTGATGGACTTCAAAGGAAGATGGGAGGATCATCTACCATTGGTGGAGTTCGCCTACAACAATAGTTATCATGCGAGTATTGGCATGCCGCCTTACGAAGCATTATACAGCAGAAAATGTAGAACACCTTTGTGCTGGGATGAAGTCGGTGAACGTCAATTGTTGGGACCAGAATTGGAACAACAAACCGCCGAAATTGTGAAGCTGATCAGAACGAGATTAGTTGCTGCTCAAGACAGACAAAAGAAGTATGCCGATCTTAATCGACAGAACCGAGAATTCTTGCCAGGAAGTTTTGTTTTCCTGAAAGTATCTCCCTGGAAGGGGAAAATTCGATTCGGTAAGAAGGGGAAGCTGAGTCCCCGATTCATTGGACCTTTTGAGGTATTACGAAAGGTGGGCGAGGTTGCTTACGAGATTGCATTACCTCCGGAGCTCGAGAATATACATAATGTCTTTCATATTTCTGTATTAAGACCTTACAAGCACGATTACAAACATGTAATAGAATATGAACCTTTGCTATTTGATAAAGACTTAACGTATGAAGAAGTGCCTGTTCAAATAGTTGATAGAAAGGAACAAGTACTTAGGAATAAAGTGATACCTTCTGTTAAGGTAATTTGGAGAAACCACAGTGCTGAAGAAGCTACGTGGGAACTTGAAGATGTTATGATGAAATCTTATCCGCATTTATTTGATTAGTTTTGTGTAACCCCTTATATACTGATTCTGGGGACAGAATCCTTTTAAGGGGGGAAGAATGTAATAGACGAGATTATTATTATTATTTTTTTGTGATTCTGGGGACAAAATCCTTTTAAGGAGGGAAGATTGTAACGATTGTAATTTTATATTTAATTTTAAATATTTATTAAATTAAATAAATATTTTATGTGATTTATTTATTGAGTTAAATAAATAAATTATGTGATTTATGGAGTGATTTAATTAAGTGTATATATTAATTAATTGAATGTGTAATGCGGTAATCTGCGTAGACAGGTTATTCCCACAGCTTAATAAAGAAGGAATATGAAGGGTAATTCACCATGCGTGCGGTAATCTGCGTAGACAGGTTATTCCCACATCTTAATAAGGAATAGAATACCAACCCTTACGAGTATTGAAAGAAGATAACATCCTTTACGAGAAAAATAATATCCTTTACCTTAGTAGGAGATTGGATACTGCAATAGTGTAGTAGCAGAATACTCTTCTTCTCTCACTCTTATTCTCTCTATAGATTCAGTGAATTGGTGAGAAAGAATGAAGAATGAGCTTCTATTTATAGGCTTGGCAGAGTCAGGATAAAGTAGTTTTTTCACCATAATTTATGGCATCATCGCTTACCTCATCGTTCCTATGACATCATCGCTTACCTCATTATCCTTATGACATCATTTCTTATATCATCCTTCATTTTATCAAATGTTATATATATATATATATATATATATATATATATATATATATTAAAAACATTTATAATTATTAAAAAGATTTCAAATTCAATTTGCTCACTTCCACCTCATTTTATTTTTATACCATGAATTTATTATAATAATGTTACCATTTAAAATTATAAAATTATACTATTACATTATCACATTATACTATTATGATGTAATATTATAATAATATATTTGAATTAATTATTTTATTGAAGAAGATAAAATGCCAACTTTCAAAAATGTCTTATGCTAAAAATTCCTTCATTTATATCAAAATTGAACAAATATTTACTTATCATATTTATCAACAATTTTTATTTTATTCATTAATTATTATTCACAATTAATATTATAGAATCACAATATTGACAATCAGGTCGTTCCCAGGAAAGAGGGGGCTTTTCGATAAGGATTTATTCTTATCGGCGCACAATTATATAACCTAACCCCTTTTCTCGATATAACTTTTTAGACATTGACACTAATGCTATCTAATAATATCATTTAAATAATATGAGTTACTGTGACAATTATTGAATGGGTGACTTCTTATGTAAGAATCAATAATTAGAAATACTGTGCAATACTATGTGCTATTGTGCAACAACGCGTATTACTGTACTTTTATCACCGAGTATTTCAACAGTTTAACGGTAAAAGTTTTGCCGTTATTTTTATAAAAAGGTTACTTCCGTCGCTTTCTATATCCAACAGTTATTCTATTGTGGGGCCCACCAATTATTGGTTATTTCGGCGCCGCCGTCGTACTTTATCGAATATAAAATTTCCTGACAAAACGAATATTCTCCGACAAAACGAATATTTTATGACAACTTGCTTACTTTGTAAAATTTGCACATATCACCCATAACTATCACATTTATCAAATCAACACCTTACTATTTAAAATAATATGTAGAGGAAATTAAATCTTATTAATAAAAAGTTGGGTTCTTACAACCTCTCCTCCTTATGAAATTTCATCCTCGAAATTAACGTACGTACCTGGTATTTCGAAGAGGTGAGGATACCTTGCTTTCATTTCAGATTCTAACTCCCTGGTCATTTCCTTAACATCATGGTTTCTCTATAAAACTTTGACTTGAGGTATAACCTTTGAGAGTAGAATATGTTCCTTCTTATCCAAGATCTTGACAAGTACCTCCTAATACGTTAAATCTTTGGCTATCTTGTTTGGTTCTAATTCAATAATGTGATTTGGGTCTTTCATATATTTACGTAGCATGGATATGTGAAAAACTTTATGTACACGAGACATGCTTGGCGGTAAGGCAAGTCTATAGGCCACAGTTCCTACTCGATCGAGAATTTCAAATGGACCAATAAATCGTGGGTTAAGCTTTCCTCTTTTTTTGAATCTCGTAACTCCTTTCCATGAGGCAACACGTAACAATACATGATCTCCGACATTAAACTCCACGTCCCTTCGATGAAGATCATCATAACTTTTTTGTAGATCTTGTACTGTTTGTATACGTTGCCGGATCATTTGAATCTTTTCTATAGTCATACGTACTAACTCCGGTCCCAACAATGTTGCTTCACCCACCTCGTCCCAGCATACTGGAGAGCGATATTTTCGTCCATACAACGCTTCGAATGGAGCCATGCCTATACTTTCCTGATAGCTGTTGTTGTAGGAGAATTCTACCAATGGTAAGTACTTATCCCAACTTTCTTTGAAGTCCAGAACACAGAGTCTCAATAGATCTTCAAGAGTTTGAATAGTCCTTTCTAATTGCCCGTCCGTCTGAGGATGATATGCAGAATTGAATCATAAATCGGTGCCCATAGCTTTCTGCAGGCTGACCCAAAATCGTGAAGTGAATCTTGGGTCTCGATCAGAAACTATGAATACTGGCATACCATGCAGTCTTAATGTAATACCCGAGAATTTCCATATATTAATAAATGAATATATTAATGGAAGTAAATATTTATTCATATATAAATAATTTTGTGTTATGAGATGAATTAATTCAATTATATAAAAATTGAATAATTATAATAATTGAGAAATTTATGGAGTTTGCGATAAACTCGTTGATAGCCTTGTGTGACACAGTGATGAGGATTATTAATGATTATATTAATTAACGAATGAATTATTAAGTAAACAATTAATCTATATTAGTTGTTAATTGCTATTGTAGAATATTAATTAATGGTTATAGAATATTAACTGTGATTAATTAATAATATGTGATTATTATTATTGCAAGAAATATAATAATAATAAACCACTTGTTTATAACTGTGCTGAGATTTATAGTTGTTAATGTGATAATTAATCGTATAAGTGTTAATAGATTATTATGGAAATTAATAATCAATGAGGAATGAATTAATTAATATTATCATTAATTAATCAATGAGATAAATAATTTATTTATTTGGCAAATAAGTAAGTTATTAATATAATAAGATTATATTAATTGATATGTACAAATGTGCAATACTTGAATATATAAGGTATATGAAATATAACTATATTATATAGTGTAGAGAAACACTTAAGTGTGACCATACAAGTATACATAAACTATATGTTATGATCAACTAAACTATGTGAGCTACATGAATTATGTGTATATAGCAATATGTATGTAAGTATACATTAACATAATATGAATATATTGTAATCAATTGTTGATTGTAGAATTTAATAATGTGATAGCATCCGATTAAATTATACCGGTGTAATATAATGTACATGGATCATTGAAAGTAGTATGCATACAAGCCAATCATGTATGATGATAAAGCATATACTTTGGAGGCAATCTTATTTATTTATTAATAAAAATATTCATTTATTAAAGGCATTTAATTATCTACATGGTGCTGTTTTTATAATATGTAAATAACCCATAGTTTTAAGCAATGCTTTTAGAATCATGATGATGATCATGCCAATGAGATCTAAATTCTTAGAAAGCTCTAAAACTAAAATAGTTCCTAATCATGGGATTACTAAAAAGGGGATTAGTAAATCCGGATAGATTAGTACATATGTTGTTTGCTCATTAGATGAGGATGATTGATCTCATAATCATTTGTGTGGAGACACTAAAGCAAGTATGTAGGTGCTTATTGGAGAATAAGTTCACTGAACGTGACTCGCTATGGAATACCTAATGGAGTTTTACTCGCCTGTCAATAGGAATTCCTAATGTGATAGTAGTACAAGTGATCCTTGGACTTGAGATCATCATAGTATCTTGTATGTAATGAATTATACTTTGACTTATTCCTTAAAGCCCTTTGGGGTATATAAAAGGGTATGCTTGAGTATAATGAGTTACATATGGAGACAATGAATGATCAATAAAGAATCTACCACCTCTAGTAAAGGAGGAGATATGTCCTATGTGATTCGTTAAATGACAACCCAGGAATCCTTGGCCAAGGTAAAATGAAATTAGAAAGGAGTTTCTAATTTACATTATTTGGAGTTGTGCATTTTCTAATCTAAATACATATAATTAAATAAAATAAGACTTGACAGTAAATTCATGTCTTATATTTAATTGGGACATTGTATGGTGGAAGGATTGAATTGTATGGTAACTATTTACTCACAGGTTCTTTTATGATTAATGTTGAAATCTATATTATCTGGAAAGTCGTTGATCGCTAGGGAGGCTTATCCCTATTGTAGAATAAATATTATTTATTTAAATAGATTATTAGTTTAATTTATTTATTTAAATAAGATTAGAATTGTTCTAATTGATTTATTCACAACCGGTTTAATATGGAGAACCTAAAGGGTCACACCATAAAAGGAAGAATAATTATTTAAGAAGGTAATGGCATAATCGTAATAATGCATTAAGTGAAATTAATTTAATCTATGGTGATAGAATAAATTAAATAGCTTAATATTTATTATTTAATATTTTGGAAATATTAAATATAAATTAATAAGAGGAGTCCTATTAATATTATTATAATTATAATTATTTTAATTTCTAAAGGAGTTTAGTAATTAATTTAATATTAGTACTCTCATTTATTCCTAATAAGATTAGGAGACAAATTAATTAAATGAATTTAATTAATTATTTCCCATGTGGTGGGAAGCCTAAATTAATTAAAGGAGTTTAATTAATTAAAAGAAATCCCATGTCTAATAGGATTAGAAGGGTTGACCAATATCTATATAAGAGGATTCTTATAATAGATATTACTTGATGCAATTCCAATTGTTGGAGAGTACTCCTTTTCTATAGAGGATAGAAAACTAAGCTAACCACCCTCCTTCTTGATAATTCATCTTCCTTGGTGGATCACCTCTAGAGGCCAAACACTTGGGTGGCTAACGTTGATCAAAGGAAGGAATCTAATCCGAAAATTCAAGGAGATCACGAAGAACAAGGAGTTAAACTAGTACCTGTGGAAGCTTCGTTCTATAAGGGTATGATTTCATAACTTCTTATTTATCGTTTTAAATTAATAATTTGCATAAAGGATGATCCGGGTAATGGTTTTGTAGAAATTTTTTTAAACTCTGATATACCATGCTTCCGCTAATTTTTGCAATTTGATTGCGTCACGATTTCGTACAAACCCAACAGTGGCATCAGAGCTAAACTTTTATGCAATTATTAATTTATTTTTGATTTCATATACATATGGGTATATAATTAAAATAATTTATTGGGCATAATTTTATTGTATAAAATTTTTCTTTTTTAAGAAAAAAAAATGACGTTTTTTTTTTTTTGGGACGAATCACAATTTTTTTTTTGGGTGCTAATCTTGAATTCTGCAAAGAAAATGTGTTGTCTCTTTCTTACTCCAAAAAGAATGTGACCCATCAGGAAAGGACTCTTTTAATAAACCTGCAGGACTCTTTTAATAAAAGAAGGTGACTTCTTTTTAAAAAAAAATAAATATGATATATTTATATATTATATTCTAAATAATTTTATAATTAAAATAAAGAGTTTATTTTAATCTTGAAATTGGATTTCATGCAATTTAAAATTGTCCATTAAATGATACTCATATATATATGGAATGTTTTAATTCATGAGATGAATATTTATTTATTGATATATATGGTGATATGTATGATAATAAATGGGGATTGATTATGGACTATTTGACCAATGTGATTGGATTTTATTTTAGTTGAATGCTTGAATGAATGGGTTTTATTAAATGGGGTCTGTGTACCTCGTCTTCTCTAAATTTTTTTTTCGTGATGTAAAATTCTATCTCCTTCCTATGTACTTCCCCTTGACTGCTGTTCAAGGTTTCTATTTAAATAAAATAGTTTAATGTAATAGAAATAGTTAGAATTATCTTGAAAAAATTGGAGACCAAGGAGCAAGGAGCGCGTGAAGACCCGTTTGTATGGAGCCCGGGTTTAAATGTAATAGTTATATTTAAATTTAAATTCTTGCACTCTTAGGTTTGACCTTTTGGTTCACTTGGTGGCTCTAGTGAACCAAACTAGAATAAAAGTCCATAATCAATCTGGGTAGAATATAGTATTCTATATTGCATGCTAAATATTATATATATATATATATATATATATTATATTTTATGTAGACATGCTTCGCATGACGCGTATTTTATATATATATATATGTGCATGCACGCTAAACAAGATGAGACAAATAATAACAAATCCCTCAAAGAAATAATATTAAGTCCGAAGCGTTCAAATGATATTTCAAACATCGAACGTCGCCTTCTAGCATGATAAATTAATAGAGTATTAAATATTTAATATGAGCTTGTTGTGCTATCCACAAGGCGAGTATTGCATATTTAAGATGTTAATTAATCACATTTGATGCTTATCAAGAAAATTGAACGATCTAGTCTTGTTGTGCTATCCACAAGGACGAACATTTTTCTTTTTTGAATTTATAGAAGTGCTAGGCTGGACTTAACTTAAATAATTTTAGTTCGGATGTGCACACACTTGACCATTATGATTTAAGAGGCAAAATAAAAGGAGTTATATAGTGATGTAATTGACAAGAGTTGTCTACCTATTTATTTGTATATCGCTTGTTGTGCTATCCACAAGGTTATATACATTTGAAATGGGATCCTTATTCTCACTAGCAAATATTTAATTAGATGTTGCCGAACTATATAAGTGAGGGTAATATAGTTTGATAAAAATAGTGGGAGATACCAATTTAAAATAAAGACCTAAATTTATTTTGGTATGCAAAATTAATAAAATGAATGTTTGCTAAAATGTTGTTTTTCACATGAAAAATTTTAAAAATGTCAAAATCACTAATTTCACTGCGAAGCATACTTGATGCTAATAAGCTTACCGGGCCGAATTATACGGACTGGCTAAGAAATCTGAGAATAGTTCTCACTGCTGAAAAGATTTTTTATGTCCTAAACTCACCTGTCCCTGGAACTGTTCCAGAAACAGCCTCTGAGGAAGAGATTGCCACCATTGTAAAGTGGCAAGATGATGCATCTGTGGCTCAATGCATCATGCTCGCATCCATGAATAACGAGCTTCAGCGTCAGCACGAAAACATGGATGCTCCTACTATGTTGATTCACCTCAAGGAGTTGTATGGTGAACAAAGTAGGACTGCTAGATATGAGATATCTAAGGAGCTCTTCCGATCTCGGATGACCAAGGGCAAAGTGAACATAAAGGAACAAAAGAAATCTGATCCAGCTAGCAAAGGAATGTGCTTCCATTGCAACGAGCCGGGTCATTGGAAGAGGAACTGCAAGAAGTTTCTGGCAAAGAAGAAGCTTGGAGAAGCTTCGACTTCCAATCAAGGTTTGTTCATGATTGAAATTAATTTTTCAGAAAGTCAAAATTCTACTTGGGTATTGGATACCGGCTGTGGTTCTCACATATGTAATAATGTGAAGGGACTGGTCAGAAGTAGAAAGCTGAACAATGATGAGGTGATCCTACGAGTGGGGAATGGAGCAAAGGTTGCTGCATTAGCTGTAGGAACTTATTATTTAGCAATGCCTTCGGGCAAGTCCATTTATCTTAATAATTGTTATTATGTTCCGAATATTATTAAAAATATTATTTCAATTTCTGTATTGGATATGGAAGGATTTAACGTTGTTATAAAGAACAATAGTTGTTCTATTTATAAAGACGATATTTTATATGGTGTTAAAAATTTGCGAAATGGACTTTATACACTTGACTTACAAGAAAATATTTTTCAAATTGAACAAACTAAGAAAAGGAAAAGAGATGATATTAATTATACCTACATGTGGCACTGTAGACTCGGTCATATCAATGAAACAAGATTATCCAAGTTGCATAAAGATGGGCTCTTTGAGTTATCTGATTATGAATCATATCCAACTTGTGAATCTTGTCTCATGGGTAAAATGACTAAATCTCCTTTTAGTGGAAAAGGAGAAAGAGTTACAGAGTTGTTGGCATTGATTCACACAGACGTTTGTGGACCTATACAACAAGTGCACGGGGTGGGTATTCTTATTTTATTACTTTCACTGATGATCACTCAAGATTTGGATATGTGTATTTAATGAAATACAAGTCAGAATCATTTGAAAAGTTCAAAGAGTTCAGAAGTGAAGTAGAGAAACAAACGGGCAAGAGTATAAAGATACTTCGATCAGATTGAGGTGGAGAATACTTAAGTGGTGAGTTTCTCAATTATCTCAAAGAAAATGGTATAATCTCACAAAGGACTCCTCTAGGTACACCACAGTTAAATGGAGTATCTGAAAGGAGAAATCGAACACTGTTGGACATGGTTCGATCTATGATGAGTTTTACCGACCTTCCAATTTCCTTATGGGGATATGCCCTAGAAACGGCTGCATACCTACTTAACAAGGTACCTACCAAATCTGTCCCAAAGACTCCATATGAGATATGGAAGGGGAGAAAACCAAATTTTAAGCATGTTAAGACTTGGGGTTGTCCAGCTTATGTCAAAAAGTTTGAAAACAATAAGCTACAGACTAAATCCGATAAGTGTAGATTTGTGGGATACCCTAAAGAAACTTTAGGGTATTATTTCTATCATCCAACTGATCAAAAGGTGTTTGTTGCGAAACATACTGCCTTCTTGGAAAAGGATTTTATCCATGAAGGGGTCAGTGGGAGTAAGATATATCTTGAAAAAGTTCAAGACCCACAAATTACCACGGATCAAAGTCAGGTACCTGACAAAGTAGAAGAACCTACTATACCACACCCTGTTCGTAAATCTGGAAGAGTACCGAAGATACCTGAGAGATATAGATTCGTTATAGAGGATGACGATGAGGTACACATCATGAATGATGATGATCCATTGAATTACGAACAGGCTATGAGTAATAAAGACTCAGTGAAATGGCTTGAAGCTATGAAATTCAAAATGGACTCCATGTATGAAAATAAAGTATGGACTTTGATTTCACCACCTGAAGGCATTAAGCCTATTGGGTGTAAATGGGTCTTTAAAAGAAAGATTGGAGCGGACGGCAAGGTAGAGACCTATAAGGCCCGACTGGTTGCAAAAGGTTTCAAACAAAGACAAGGAGTTGACTATGATGAAACCTTCTCACCAGTAGCTATGCTCAAGTCCATTCGGATTTTGCTTGCGATTGCAGCTTATAACGACTATGAGATCTGGCAGATGGACGTGAAAACGGCCTTCCTCAATGGAAAACTTGAGGAGGATGTGTATATGACACAGCCAGAGGGATTTGTTTCAAAGGTTGGAACAAATCAAGTCTGTAAGCTGCAACGATCTATTTATGGATTGAAGCAAGCTTCTCGTAGATGGAACATTCGTTTTGATGAGACAATCAAAGAGTTTGATTTTGTCAAAAACGACGATGAACCATGTGTGAACAAGAAGGTTAGTGGGAGCGCAGTTTCATTCCTTGTATTATATGTTGATGATATATTACTGATAGGGAATGACATTCCTATGCTACAATCGATTAAAATCTGGTTATCTAAACACTTCTCCATGAAGGACTTGGGAGAAGCATCCTATATTTTGGGGATAAAGATCTATAGAGATAGATCTAAAAGGATGCTTGGTTTATCCCAAGGAACGTACATTGATGCAATGCTAAAGAGGTTTAGCATGGAAGATTCCAAAAGAGGTCTCATGCCGATGAGCCATGGAATACATCTCTCCAAGAAACAGGCCCCAAAGACACCTGAGGAGAGAGACCGTATGAGTAAGATCACTTATGCTTCTGCAATAGGATCTATCATGTACGGTATGATATGTACTAGACCGGATGTTGCTCATGCACTTAGTGTAATGAGCAGATACCAGTCAAACCCTGGAGAAGAGCACTGGAAGGCAGTGAAGAATATCCTAAAGTACTTGAGAAGGACTAAAGATATTTTTCTTGTCTACGGTGGGTCTGAATTAAAACTCAAGGGATTCACAGGCTCAAGTTTTCAAACAGACCAAGATGACAGTAAATCTGTTTCAGGGTATGTGTTTACCTTGAAAGATGGTGCAGTGAATTGATAAGGTTCCAAACAACAAAAGGTTGTTGGTTTAGTGACAAAGACAAAGTATATAACTGTAAGTGAAGCTGCAAGTTGATGTTTTAGATGAAAAGTTCATTACAGAACTAGGAATAGGTCCTAAGTCTCATCTTGAATCTAAACATGTGTTGCGGCACTTTGATTAAAGAAATCATTGAAAGAGGAGAGTGTAGACTCTCAAGACAACATTGCAGATCCATTAACTAAAGCTTTAACACAACAGCAGTTTGATCGTCACTTAGAGAAGTTGGGTATGAGATACCATGGCGATTGGCTTTAGTGCAAGTGGGAGATTGAAAGTAGTATGCATACAAGCCAATCATGTATGATGATAAAGCATATACTTTGGAGGCAATCTTATTTATTTATTAATAAAAATATTCATTTATTAAAGGCATTTAATTATCTACATGGTGCTGTTTTTATAATATGTAAATAACCCATAGTTTTAAGCAATGCTTTTAGAATCATGATGATGATCATGCCAATGAGATCTAAATTCTTAGAAAGCTCTAAAACTAAAATAGTTCCTAATCATGGGATTACTAAAAAGGGGATTAGTAAATCCGGATAGATTAGTACATATGTTGCTTGCTCATTAGATGAGGATGATTGATCTCATAATCATTTGTGTGGAGACACTAAAGCAAGTATGTATGTGCTTATTGGAGAATAAGTTCACTGAACGTTACTCGCTATGGAATACCTAATGGAGTTTTACTCGCCTGTCAATAGGAATTCCTAATGTGATAGTAGTACAAGTGATCCTTGGACTTGAGATCATCATAGTATCTTGTATGTAATGAATTATACTTTGACTTATTCCTTAAAGCCCTTTAGGGTATATAAAAGGGTATGCTTGGGTATAATGAGTTACATATGGAGACAATGAATGATCAATAAAGAATCTACCACCTCTAGTAAAGGAGGAGATATGTCCTATGTGATTCGTTAAATGACAACCCAGGAATCCTTGGCCAAGGTAAAATGAAATTAGAAAGGAGTTTCTAATTTACATTATTTGGAGTTGTGCATTTTCTAATCGAAATACATATAATTAAATAAAATAAAACTTGACAGTAAATTCATATCTTATATTTAATTGGGACATTGTATGGTGGAAGGATTGAATTGTATGGTAACTATTTACTCACAGGTTCTTTTATGATTAATGTTGAAATCTATATTATCTGGAAAGTCGTTGATCGCTAGGGAGGCTTATCCCTATTGTAGAATAAATATTATTTATTTAAATAGATTATTAGTTTAATTTATTTATTTAAATAAGATTAGAATTGTTCTAATTGATTTATTCACAACCGGTTTAATATGGAGAACCTAAAGGGTCACACCATAAAAGGAAGAATAATTATTTAAGAAGGTAATGGCATAATCGTAATAATGCATTAAGTGAAATTAATTTAATCTATGGTGATAGAATAAATTAAATAGCTTAATATTTATTATTTAATATTTTGGAAATATTAAATATAAATTAATAAGAGGAGTCTTATTAATATTATTATAATTATAATTATTTTAATTTCTAAAGGAGTTTAGTAATTAATTTAATATTAGTACTCTCATTTATTCCTAATAAGATTAGGAGACAAATTAATTAAATGAATTTAATTAATTATTTCCCATGTGGTGGGAAGCCTAACTTAATTAAAGGAGTTTAATTAATTAAAAGAAATCCCATGTCTAATAGGATTAGAAGGGTTGACCAATATCTATATAAGAGGATTCTTATAATAGATATTACTTGATGCAATTCCAATTGTTGGAGAGTACTCCTTTTCTATAGAGGATAGAAAACTAAGCTAACCACCCTCCTTCTTGATAATTCATCTTCCTTGGTGGACCACCTCTAGAGGCCAAACACTTGGGTGGCTAACGTTGATCAAAGGAAGGAATCTAATCCGAAAATTCAAGGAGATCACGAAGAACAAGGAGTTGAACTAGTACTTGTGGAAGCTTCGTTCTATAAGGGTATGATTTCATAACTTCTTATTTATCGTTTTAAATTAATAATTTGCATAAAGGATGATCCGGGTAATGGTTTTGTAGAAATTTTTTTAAACTCTGATATACCATGCTTCCGCTAATTTTTGCAATTTGATTGCGTCACGATTTCGTACAAACCCAACAATCATATGTGTGAAATTACACTTATTACAGTATGTGAATTACATTGTGACATTTTAATTACAACCTAAGAATGTATTATACAAATACAACTTGGATATATATATATATATATATATATATATATATATGAAATGTGCATAGTAAAATAAGTATTGTATATATATATATCAGTGTTGCAAATGCTGATAATTCCTTGTCCCAATATAATAGTCACTCTCCTTCTCCTTCACGTGTATGGCAAAAAGGCTAAGGCCTATTCTCCCCATTCTTCTCCCAAGCTTAGCTAGCAATGATCAATGGGGAGTGGTTTTGATGATGAGATTTACCAACCATTTACCAACTCCCTCTTAACCACCATGTAATCTAACATTCTCATTTGTTTAAATTGAAGGACAATCACATTGTCTGTATATTTGAAGTTCTATAAATAGTAGCCATGTTTCTTCAATTTGATTTGCTGAGAATTTTGCTAAGTGTTGGATTGAGAGTGTTGTAAGTTTGTTAACAAGATTGCCATAGAGGGAGAAATTTCAATTTCAGCAAGTTCATTTCATATAGCAAAGGTATAAGATTGCTTCATGTTCAGTTTCTGTCAAAATTCCATTTCTTGATTTTGGTTGCAAGAAATGTTAATTGAATTATAGAATGGTTATTAGTTGTTATATAGACCTAGTAACATGTTAGTATATAATGTAGCATATTTAAAAATCGAATCGGTGAAGTAATTTTGTGAATTGAGCTGATAACTGTCGAAGCAGACTGCAGTCCGGCCAGAACCAGTGGTGGGGCAGCTGCGCCGGTTTGACCTTGGCATGCTGCGCAGGACACTGTCTGCAGTTTTTGATTTCCTGCTTGATTCTGCTAAGTGTAAATTATTGAGATAAATTAGAACAAGCATGCTAGCATGAGTGGTACATATATATGGGTATACTAAGGCAATGTAAGCATGTTTTACTAAGAGTTACACGCATACTTATAGTTTGAGATAAACTTAGCGTTTTATAAACAAACTTCGAATTTGAAAACAAACTCGATATGTATACTTGCCATGTTAACATTCTGACCTTGCAAGCATATTAGTATGATTTAAAGATGTATGAAAAGCATGCTAACTCGCGTATATAGGTTCCATAATAAAATGTGAACATGTGAACCTTACTAATGCACATTCCTAACAAAAATATAAGTTTTGAAAAGAAACTTTGACATGCTATGACCATGTTGATATTTTGATCTTATAAGCATGTTTATATGGCCGTGAAAAGCATGTCGAACATGATAACATATGTATGTAGATAGCATGAACATGTTAGGCCTTATTAGCAAGCTTTACTAATGAAAATATGAGCTTTGAACGTGAACTTTGATATGTTATGTCGAGAGTTAGAATCTGATAATTTTGAACGTGTTTGATGGTAATCTCAGACTCACTAATGTATTATACATGTATGCCTACTATGCTAGATATCGTGAAATCAAGATAGGCCTAAGTGAAGCATGTCTTCAAACTAATAACTGTGATAGTTACTTGTATGAAATGTGAATACTCATAAGCATGCCTAAAAATGAGTTATATGATTATCTTAAGTGTTTTGAAAGCAAGCATGATAGGCTTTGTAAATTTCATGACCTTGAATGACCGTAAGTGTAGACTTAGAATCTATATCACATATGTTTGGAACAAGGGAAGGTTATACGAATATAAAAAGACTCTTTAACATGTATATATATACTATGTGATATATGTGAATCCGATTTTGACAGTTAACTTATAGGAATGCCATAACTTGCTAAATGAAATATATTTTTGTATTGCTTGTAGTTTTATGTGATATTAATAATATGAGAGCATGTTTGGTAATTGTTGCGATCTTATAAGATCTGAGAATGTGTTTAAACTCTAAAGGAGGAACGTTAAGGATAGAAATTTTATTCTATATAACTGTGGAGCTAGGTTAAAACTTAGCTTATGTGTTGACCGTATATTCGAAGACAAAATGTGAAGTTTAATTATATGACTAATGAATATCATATATATACGTAACTATATTACGATAGAAATTCGAAAGTGTTGGCTAACTTTACGTGGATAGACTATGCTTAAGGCAAGTTCTCTAACGTACCCTCTTTTAAAGTGCAAGTTTCCTAACTTACACTCTTTTACGGTGCAAGTATTCTATCCTTGTATATTGCGAACTAGTTTCTTTACTTAATCGTTTGAATTGAATTAGCATACTTGAACTCTTATTTTATTAAAGCTATTATTCATGATGAACTTAGTATTGTTCTTGAATATTGTGAAAGTGTCTATGCCATTTGATTCGGCTAGACTTATATTATTGAAAAGCGACCCAAACCAATTGACTGGTGCGGGATCTTGTATTTGACTGAGAAGAATAAAATATAACTGTCGGAGAACCGACGCGCGCACTTGAGTATGATTGATTGTTATGTATAACGATGGTACGTTAGGCTGATCACCTGTTGTACCTGTTTTTGTTGAATTTTTAGTTTAATACTGTTAATTCTAGTAGAAGTTCATAGTCCTTAGTGACTGCTCAGTATTCAGTTATCTTGAAATCTTGAATTGATTTATTATTGAATCACATTGATATTATTCTGTCCTTAACGACTGTATTTGAAAACTGTTGATATTCTTGTTATCCTTGAATTATCAAACCTTGCTATACCCTTTCAAGAATTGAGAATTTTATTACTCACCCTTATTGTATATTACTTGCTGGGCAATTTGTGCTCATTCTTGCTTTCCCTAAAACATTTCAGTTAAGGCAGAGCATGGTGAACCTTCAGGCGTTGATAAGGGCAAGGGCAATGTGACGCCCCCAAAAATAAGTACTTAAAACCTGCATTTGGTGCTACACGATTCTAAATATTAACAACCTTAAAGCATTATTAAATTAAAGTTATTACATCAAAGTGCTTCCATCCCAAGTACGAAAACCTTAAATAATTCTTAACATGATAGGTATGTAGTAATGTCACCCAAAAACCTATCTATTACATAAGATACTTCTAGCTATGCTGACATTTTTCCTTTGCCCTTGTCCTTTCCAGAACTCTCACCTTCATCTCTCTTAACTGAAAACATTTATAATAAAGCAAGAATGAGCATTTAATTGCTCAGCAAGTATAATAATCAATAATTAACATACAAAAGAAATAAATGTTTTCAGCTGATTTCGTTTTCACAGTAAACAAATCTGTAAAGCAATTAACAAAAACTGTGACAATAAATCTCAATTTTTGAAACGACGTAGTGATTTAAATATGCTAAGTCGTTGAATAACTCAAGAACTTGCTTCTTCTTCTTTTTTTTAAAGGGTTCAATCAGAAATTTTATCTATGAACCGACATGGTCTTACGAGCACGATGGGTGATCAGCCCTTTATGCCCTGCATTGATCAATACTATCTAAGTGGAACAAATTCTTTCAGTTCCTCTTTGCCGTCCCCAGGACGCAATATAAAAATAACCCCAAGTTGGGGAAGTTCTTGCTCATTATAATCCATTTAGAAGAATAAAATAAATGGATAGCTTAATTAAACAATTATATTTCAAGACTTAATATGAAAGAATTTGAAATATATCAATTGTACATGTATACTGAGTTTTATTCAATGTATACATCGTTATCTCATGCAAATTTCGAAGCTGACTGGAATAAAAATTCCATCTCGATAGCATTATATATAAACCAGAAGAATTAATTGCTTATATATAATTAAACTGAAAATATTACCCCAAAGGAGTAAATTATGAATAATAACTGTTGCATACAATAACCGCAAAAGTTTAAGAAGCTTACTCAATTTAAGTATGAGAAAAGTTAAGAAACTTGCCTTATAAGGAGATTATCACACAATTCTAATTTACAGTCCCCTCACAATCCCTACATAATTATATTCACATGCATACTTACGTTAGATCATAATATATATCATCAACATGCATGCATATTTATTAATAATTTTTAGTTCATAAACCAACATTATTTACACAAATCATAAATTTCAACTTATTTCATTTAGGAATTTATTCCATTTTAACCATTCATTAATGTGTAATGGTCCCTGACAATATTAATATGTAAATATTTTACATATTTAAACTTAAAACTTTAAATATTCTTTTTCATGAATATTTCACAATTTATTATGCGAGTTAGGTTCATAAATAGCTTACATTTAGCTTTTATAGCAAAATTTAACTTGCTATATTATTTTACTCCTTCACAAGTCGCTCGGCTCAAAAAGGTCATTTCGGGCCTCAAAAACCACAAAATATCACTTTTATGACTTATGGGAATTTTTAAAGGTCTCTCGATTTATTTTGTCTCACAAAATAATTTTATAGGCCATGCGAGTTTCTATTTTGTCAAAATAAGAAATTTTATATTTATTACATATTTATATTGCTTAAATTATGCCCGAAAGTTAGTTTCTGGGCATAAAATCTCATTTTCGGTCAAAACTCGCCTCGTAAGGCTTTATTAACTTTAATAAGTCTTAAAATGTTGACGGAACGCGAATCGGAACGTCGAACGTCAAAATCGCTCGACGCGTCGACGTTCGTCGTCGCCCAATTTTGTGATCCGACATGCCTATTCGCCTATTTTTAATTCTCAAACCACAAGTCGGATAATAGTGAATTTTTTGATATGTTATAGAACTCATGGCGTAGTATTTTTACCAAAACTTAGCTCGCTAAAACAGTTCGTGGAAGCCCCTCAAAAACTGCCTCAAAATAGCCTGCAGCCAACTGCACAGCAGCGCGCCCGCGCGGCGCTGTGCGGCGTGCGCGCGCGCCCGCGCGCGGCGTGCGGCTGGCAGCGGCCTGCTGCTCTGCAGCATGGCTTAGCGAGGTGCCCACTTTGCGATTTTCTCCTACGCTATCCGTAAATCCGTTTAAGCTGATTTTTGGATATGTTGTACATGGTATGGCAAAGTATTTTTAAAAAATATTAGAAATGAAATTTAAGGATGTTAGACTGACCAAACAGTGTGCTCAAAATGGCTGCCCGCAACAGTTTTCAACTTTGCGATTTTTGTTCAAAACTCGCCTCGACCCAAACCAGCCCGACTTTCTTAACAACTGACCTTAGTTAATCATATATTGACCCGTTTAAGGTTTCAACTCCTTAAAATTATGTGTTCTTGCTCGGATTTGTTCTTTATGGCTTTAATACGAACATATAGCATGCATTCATAGTTTCGTTTAATTTTCTAGCCGTTTATTAACGATTTCTCCCATATTCAATCCTTATACCTTCTCACAACACCAATACACCACCCAACATTATTATTATCATGAATTCATAAATAATTCATGTGCAAAATTCGATAAAATCAACGGACTTAAATAACTAGAGTTTATTAACAAACTTAGTTTCAATCTTTGGATTTAGAATCCATACAACCCCCATAGTACACTTACATGAATCAAAATAGATGGATTACAAAGAAAGTTCATGAGAAATCACATCATACACTACTAGCTTCAATAAATGAAATTTAGCAATTAATATTACTTTATTACATAACTTTGAGAAAAATTAAATTAAATACATATTTATACCTTAAACTCCTTATCTTCAAGTAATCCAAGCTTTGATATCCTACTACTAATCCTATCCTTTGTCTTCCACTTGCCCAAGCTCACACATACACACACTTTTCTTACTTAATCATTTTTGGAAAAAATCAAAATTCAAGCATATTGAGAGAGAAAGAGGCCACGGTTTTTGGAAGAGGAGAAGAAGACTTTTTGATAATTTGATCTAGTCAAATTTCCTTGGGCTCTAAGTCTTGCAATGGTGTAGCCTTTACACTTCTTCCTCTTCTCTCTATACACGGCAACAAGGAGGAGAATTGGACTTTTATTTACTTGCCCACAAAGCTTGGAATAGTAACTAATTAAAAATAAAATTAATTTAATTAGCTTGGTTAATTAATTACCCAATCACCCCCTTTTATTCCCTTATTGAGTAATTATTCTACCAATATTAGTAACTAGGTTTTGACATACTAATTACTAATTTATTAACTTAATACATTACCCACTTGGAATCATATAAAATATATATATTCCATTCTTAATACACATTAAGTATATATTCCAAAAATTTACCCTAACATATATTAGATTCTTATTACATACCTATTTTATAATACAAAAATAAATATGCCACCTATAATAACCAATGCAAATCTGAATTAGTTGCTCACATAAGATATTATAAGGGAATATATAATATCCTTTTTCCCATTCTCATAAATTCAAACAATAATTTATTTATCTCATTGAGATATTATAATATACATAGCACTCTTTCTTGATTAAAATAATTTCCTATAAGAATTTATTTTAATATCTCTGGTTAAGGTATATAGTTATTATACATACCACCTCTTCCTTGTTTATTTCACAATGGCTCACAGCAATGATCACTTCATTGGGTAATAATTAAATACATATGCAGAACATATAATTATTAAATCTCATTTACATGCTACATTAAACATGCACAATTCACATATAGTAAATAAAAAAAAAATTATTCACTATATTAATATTATTATTATAACAGAAATATAAGAAATTTTCAGGTTCTTACATTCTTCCCCTCTTATAAAGATTCCGTCCCCGGAATCTCAAAACAAACTTATTCAAACAACTGTGGATAATTTACTATCATTTTCTCTTCTAATTCCCAAGTTGCTTCCTCAACATTATGGTTTCTCCACAATACCTTTACTGAAGTTATTACTTTATTCCGTAAAATTTGCTCCTTCCTATCTAGTATCTTAACAGGAATTTCCTCATAAGTTAAGTCTTTCTCAAACTGAATCGGTTCGTATTCTATCACATGTTTATAGTCTGCTTTATATGGTCGCAAAACTGACACATGAAAAACATTATGCACATGTTCCAATTCTGGAGGCAGGGCTACTTCATATGCTACCTCACCGACTTTCTTTAAGATCTCAAATGGTCCTATAAAACGAGGATTCAATTTTCCTCTCTTGCCGAAACGAATCTTTCCTTTCCATGGGGACACTTTTAGAAACACGTGTGACCCGACTTTAAAATCTCTCTTTTGTCTATGCTTATCTGCATACTTTTTCTGACGATCCTGGGCTGTTATCAATCTCATCCGTATTAATGTAACCATCTCTGCAGTTTTTTGTATCAATTCCGGTCCTAACAAACTACGTTCCCCAACTTCATCCCAACAAAGAGGTGTTCGACATTGTCTTCCATACAATGCCTCGTACGGCGGCATACCTATACTAGCATGGTAGCTATTGTTGTACGCAAATTCTACCAAAGGTAAATGATCATCCCAGCTCCCTTTGAAATCCATCACACAAGCTCGTAGCATATCTTCTAAGGTTTGTATTGTTCTTTCGCTTTGTCCGTCTGTCTGAGGATGATAAGCTGTACTTAATCTTAATTGTGTTCCCATATGTTCTTGCAAACTCCTCCAAAAATTCGAGGTAAATCTGGGATCCCTATCTGACACAATTGATACTGGCACTCCATGTCTAGAAATAATTTCTTTGATATACAGCTTAGCTAGTTGATCCAGGTTATATTTAATCTTTATCGGCAAAAAGTGTGCCGACTTTGTTAATCGATCCACTATCACCCAAATAGCGTCTAGTCCTTTTTGCGTACTCGGAAGTCCTACCACGAAATCCATCGTGATATGTTCCCATTTCCATTCAGGGATTTCCAATGGTTGCAATAACCCCCTTGGTTTCTGATGTTCCGCTTTTACTCTTTTGACAAGTTAAACATTTACTTATATACTCTGCAATCTCTCTTTTCATACTTGGCCACCAAAAATACTGTCGAAGGTCTTGATACATCTTTGTACCCCCAGGGTGAATTGTGTACCTCGAACAATGGGCTTCGTATAAAATTTCTTCTTTCAATAACAACACTGATGGAACCCAAATTCTTCCTTCAAAACGGACTACTCCATTATTATCAACTCTAAATTTGGTTTCTTTTCCTTCAAAAATTTTCTCCTTAACCTTCACACACTCTTCATCCCCAAGCTGTGCTTCCTTAATTTTCTCCACTATAGTTAAACCATCTTCCACAAAATATAATTTTTCCTGTGATTCCACCGAAAATTTCACCTCTAATTCCATTTTCTCCATTGCTATTATTAACTCCTCTTGAGCAGTTAGTACCATCAATTTCTCTCGACCTTTCCTGCTTAGAGCATCGGCCACAACATTTGCTTTGCCTGGGTGATAAAGAATTTCACAATCATAATCTTTAATCAACTCCAACCACCTTCTTTGCCTCATATTCAATTCTTTTTGTGTGAAAATATATTTTAAACTCTTGTGATCTGTGTATATTTCACATTTTTCACCATATAAATAATGTCTCCATATTTTCAAAGCGAACACTACCGCTGCTAACTCCAAATCGTGGGTAGGATACCCCTTCTCATAATTCTTCAACTGTCGAGATGCATAAGCAATAACTTTTCCATGTTGCATAAGCACACATCCCAATCCTTTATGTGAGGCATCACTATAAACCACAAAGTTGCCCGTATTATCTGGTAGAGATAACACCGGGGCGTTGCTTAGTTTTCTTTTAAGTTCCTGAAAACTTGCTTCACATTTTTCTGTCCACTCAAATTTCACCGCCTTCCTTGTCAAGTTAGTTAACGGAGTAGCTATCTTTGAGAAATTTTCAATAAATCTCCTATAGTAGCCCGCTAATCCTAAGAAACTACGCACCTCTGTTGGCGTTTTTGGTTGTTCCCAATTTATTACTGACTCCACTTTTGCTGGATCTACCGATATTCCTTCATTGTCAATTACATGACCCAAAAACTGAACCCTTTCTAACCAAAATTCACACTTGTTGAACTTCGCATATAACTTTTCTTTTCTAAGTGTTTCCAACACAATTCTCAAATGTTCTGCATGTTCATCTTGCGTCTTGGAATAAACCAGAATATCATCTATAAACACAACCACAAACTTATCCAAGTACGGCTTGAATACTCGATTCATCATATCCATGAATGCGGCGGGTGCATTCGTCAATCCAAACGACATTACCAGAAACTCATAGTGCCCATATCGAGTTCTGAATGCTGTTTTTGGAACATCCTCCTCTCTTACTTTCAACTGATGGTATCCGGTTCTTAAATCTATCTTTGAAAAGTATTTTGCCCCTTTTAATTGATCAAACAAATCGTCGATCCTAGGCAACGGATATTTATTTTTAATCGTTACTTTGTTCAACTCCCTATAGTCTATACAAAGTCTCAATGATCCATCTTTCTTCTTTATAAACAACACTGGAGCCCCCCAAGGAGACGTACTAGGTCGAATGTACCTCTTATCTAATAATTCTTGCAATTGTATCATCAATTCCTTCATTTCCACAGGAGCCATCCTATACGGTGCTTTCGAAATTGGTGTCGTACCTGGCGCTAAGTCAATCACAAATTCTACCTCTCTGTCCGGTGGAAAACCAGGTATTTCTTCTGGAAAAACATCTATAAATTCATTTACCACTTCAATTTGTTCTATTTTCCCCATTTCTCGTTGAGTATCCACTACATAAGCTAGATACCCCTCACACCCTTTTTGCAACAACTTCTTTGCTTGCATCACTGACAGACATCGAGATTGTCTTGGAAATTTAGTACCATAAAACACCAACCTAGATTGCTTTGTAGGTTTAAGGTTTACTAATTTCTTTTGACAATCAATGGTTGCTCCATGTTTAAATAACCAATCCATTCCCAATATAACATCAAACTCCCCCAATTGAATCGGAATCAAATCCACATTTAGACTAAATTCCTTTATTTTAACACCACAATCCTTATAGACATGCTCTACAGGAATCACTTCTTTATTGGCAACCTCAATTTTTAAGGGAATCTCTAAATTTGATAAAGGCAATTCTAACTGTCTAGCAAATTCATGGGATACGAAAGAACAAGTTGCTCCAGAATCAAACAATACATAAGCATTAATATTGTTGATTGAGACGATACCTGCAACTACTTCCCTTGATGCCACCGCATCCTGCACCGTCATATTAAAAGTTCTGGCGACCGGCCTATTCTGCGGAGTTAAACCTGGTACTCCTACTTTCCCGCTACTATTTCCTTTGTTTCTAGTTCCTCCTTCAGTTCCCTTCTTCGGACAATTCCTTGCCAAATGATCTAATGCTCCACAAACAAAACAACCAAGACTCCTCTTTGGATTAGGGCAGTTTGGAGAGATATGACCTTCCTGTCCACATTTGTAGCACACAGTCTTTCCCTTCAGGCAAACTCCAGAATGGTTCTTACCACAATTCTTACAAGGTTCAAACTTTTTTTTCTGCTGACCACTAGGATAAATATTCCCAGGGTTATTCCATTTCCTCTTCTTATTAATTCCACTTCCACTACTTATTTCTGTCTTAACCATTCCTTCAATCTTTCCTTTGTTTTTCTGATCCTTTTTGTAAAGATTCATTGCCTCACTACCTCCCTCAGCGATAATTGCCTTTTCAAGAATTGCACCAAAAGATCCAATTTGCAGAACGGACAATTTATTATAAATCCAAGGCTTTAATCCTTGCTCGAAACGCCTTGCCTTCCTCTCCTCAGTATCCACCTGGTGTGGAGCAAATCGAGCCAGCTCATTAAATTTAGCTGCATACTGTGATACTGTCATATCATTTTGTTTAAGTTCCAGAAATCGAATTTCCATCCTACTCTGCATACTAGGAGGAAAATATTTCTCAAAAAAAATTTCTTTAAATCTTTCCCAAGTTATTATTCCTGTGCCTGCTCTTGCCTTATTTGCTTCCCACCAGAAATTCGCTTCCCCTTTTAACATATAAGTGGCAAAAGAAGTTTTCTGCTCAGCCCCAACCCTTGCTATTTCAAATGCTTTCTCAATTTCTTGTATCCAAGATTGAGCTTCTAATGGTTCAGTAGTACCTCGGAATTCTGGTGGTCCAACAGTTTTAAAATCTTTGAAACTAGCCACATATACTACCGGTATATTCACATTAGGAACATCTCTATTTTGAAAAGCTCCCACTAAATGGTCTATAAACTGTTGCATTGGATCCTCTTGACCTCCACCTTGATTATTATTATTTGGTTCTTCATCCCTATTTCTGTTTCTGTTTCCTGCTGGTCTTCCTCGACCTCGACCTTGAACTCTTCGTAACATTATCTGTTTAATAAAATTTATTATTACTAAACTATTGCTTACACACATATCTATAAAAATTCATGCACACAAAAAAAAAATAATAATAAAAAAAAAACACATCCAATATTTTATTAAATATTAAACATGTTCTTTTACATATTTCATAGCATTTCTGTCTATTTACACAACCATAACATTTGCTTGCTATTTACATTTCATAGTCACTATACATCAAAAGGTGTTTCTTTTTCTTGCTTGAATCCTTAACTACTACTAAGTTAAGATTTCCCAAAAGTATTCCCAATATTAATACCAAAAGTTGGGATCACCTACTTGCTACCATATTTACAAAAGTTTCCCCAGAAGTCACATTGTTTTTTTATGAAAACCCAACCACTAGACTCCCTCGTGTCCCGCAACATTAATTCCCACACGCTCATCTTCTGCAATAGCTATCACTCGGGCACGAGTGATTGAACGCCTATACTGTCCTACCTCATTGGGATACTCCCAAACTGCTGCTTGTACCCTTTCCAGAGAAGTATTATATTCCTGCCCCATTTCCCTAGCCTTCTTTTTCCACATTCTCAGATTATACTCTACATGACGGGTATGCTGGTCTGATTCCTCTTGCCTCTGTAATTCATAAGTCCTGATGTTCTGGAGTTCATGATAATCTATTTGCAGATTCTGCAGTTGACCCTCTAGGTATTGGTTTCTATTCTCAGCTACCTGCAACCTGGCTATCAAATCTATCTTCTGACCCATCAAATTATGAATCATAGCTCCTAACTGAGCTAAAGCTTCCTGCATCCCTGGCGATATATCCTTAAACTCATTATCCCCTAGAGCTCCATCCAGTTCATCTAGAAATAATCCCTCATTAGGATCCTCATTTTCCTCAGGCTCGGAGTCTATCTCTACCACTGGTACTTGTATATGCACATGTTGTGGTTCTATCAATGGTTGACCTATCTGCTCTTCAAATTCTACCTGGACCTCAGACATCTATAAGAAAATGATAACAATAATTTCATTAGTACTTATTACATGCATTTAAATATAAATAACAATTAACAGTTATCTATATATTATTTTATTATCACTGTTATTCTTATAAATGAATTTCTAATATTCATACTACTTAACTCCAGATAAATTATCTCCCTCATTTTCTAAATAATTTATCTTAAGGTTCTAACCCAAGGTAACCCAACCTAAGGCTTAAACCTACAGCTTTGATACCAACTTGTGACGCCCCCAAAAATAAGTACTTAAAACCTGCATTTGGTGCTACACGATTCTAAATATTAACAACCTTAAAGCATTATTAAATTAAAGTTATTACATCAAAGTGCTTCCATCCCAAGTACGAAAACCTTAAATAATTCTTAACATGATAGGTATGTAGTAATGTCACCCAAAAACCTATCTATTACATAAGATACTTCTAGCTATGCTGACATTTTTCCTTTGCCCTTATCCTTTCCTGAACTCTCACCTTCATCTCTCTTAACTGAAAACATTTATAATAAAGCAAGAATGAGCATTTAATTGCTCAGCAAGTATAATAATCAATAATTAACATACAAAAGAAATAAATGTTTTCAGCTGATTTCGCTTTCACAGTAAACAAATCTGTAAAGCAATTAACAAAAACTGTGACAATAAATCTCAATTTTTGAAACGACGTAGTGATTTAAATATGCTAAGTCGTTGAATAACTCAAGAACTTGCTTCTTCTTCTTTTTTTTAAAGGGTTCAATCAGAAATTTTATCTATGAACCGACATGGTCTTACGAGCACGATGGGTGATCAGCCCTTTATGCCCTGCATTGATCAATACTATCTAAGTGGAACAAATTCTTTCAGTTCCTCTTTGCCGTCCCCAGGACGCAATATAAAAATAACCCCAAGTTGGGGAAGTTCTTGCTCATTATAATCCATTTAGAAGAATAAAATAAATGGATAGCTTAATTAAACAATTATATTTCAAGACTTAATATGAAAGAATTTGAAATATATCAATTGTACATGTATACTGAGTTTTATTCAATGTATACATCGTTATCTCATGCAATTTTCGAAGCTGACTGGAATAAAAATTCCATCTCGATAGCATTATATATAAACCAGAAGAATTAATTGCTTATATATAATTAAACTGAAAATATTACCCCAAAGGAGTAAATTATGAATAATAACTGTTGCATACAATAACCGCAAAAGTTTAAGAAGCTTACTCAATTTAAGTATGAGAAAAGTTAAGAAACTTGCCTTATAAGGAGATTATCACACAATTCTAATTTACAGTCCCCTCACAATCCCTACATAATTATATTCACATGCATACTTACGTTAGATCATAATATATATCATCAACATGCATGCATATTTATTAATAATTTTTAGTTCATAAACCAACATTATTTACACAAATCATAAATTTCAACTTATTTCATTTAGGAATTTATTCCATTTTAACCATTCATTAATGTGTAATGGTCCCTGACAATATTAATATGTAAATATTTTACATATTTAAACTTAAAACTTTAAATATTCTTTTTCATGAATATTTCACAATTTATTATGCGAGTTAGGTTCATAAATAGCTTACATTTAGCTTTTATAGCAAAATTTAACTTGCTATATTATTTTACTCCTTCACAAGTCGCTCGGCTCAAAAAGGTCATTTCGGGCCTCAAAAACCACAAAATATCACTTTTATGACTTATGGGAATTTTTAAAGGTCTCTCGATTTATTTTGTCTCACAAAATAATTTTATAGGCCATGCGAGTTTCTATTTTGTCAAAATAAGAAATTTTATATTTATTACATATTTATATTGCTTAAATTATGCCCGAAAGTTAGTTTCTGGGCATAAAATCTCATTTTCGGTCAAAACTCGCCTCGTAAGGCTTTATTAACTTTAATAAGTCTTAAAATGTTGACAGAACGCGAATCGGAACGTCGAACGTCAAAATCGCTCGACGCGTCGACGTTCGTCGTCGCCCAATTTTGTGATCCGACATGCCTATTCGCCTATTTTTAATTCTCAAACCACAAGTCGGATAATAGTGAATTTTTTGATATGTTATAGAACTCATGGCGTAGTATTTTTACCAAAACTTAGCTCGCTAAAACAGTTCGTGGAAGCCCCTCAAAAACTGCCTCAAAATAGCCTGCAGCCAACTGCACAGCAGCGCGCCCGCGCGGCGCTGTGCGGCGTGCGCGCGCGCCCGCGCGCGGCGTGCGGCTGGCAGCGGCCTGCTGCTCTGCAGCATGGCTTAGCGAGGTGCCCACTTTGCGATTTTCTCCTACGCTATCCGTAACTCCGTTTAAGCTGATTTTTGGATATGTTGTACATGGTATGGCAAAGTATTTTTAAAAAATATTAGAAATGAAATTTAAGGATGTTAGACTGACCAAACAGTGTGCTCAAAATGGCTGCCCGCAACAGTTTTCAACTTTGCGATTTTTGTTCAAAACTCGCCTCGACCCAAACCAGCCCGACTTTCTTAACAACTGACCTTAGTTAATCATATATTGACCCGTTTAAGGTTTCAACTCCTTAAAATTATGTGTTCTTGCTCGGATTTGTTCTTTATGGCTTTAATACGAACATATAGCATGCATTCATAGTTTCGTTTAATTTTCTAGCCGTTTATTAACGATTTCTCCCATATTCAATCCTTATACCTTCTCACAACACCAATACACCACCCAACATTATTATTATCATGAATTCATAAATAATTCATGTGCAAAATTCGATAAAATCAACGGACTTAAATAACTAGAGTTTATTAACAAACTTAGTTTCAATCTTTGGATTTAGAATCCATACAACCCCCATAGTACACTTACATGAATCAAAATAGATGGATTACAAAGAAAGTTCATGAGAAATCACATCATACACTACTAGCTTCAATAAATGAAATTTAGCAATTAATATTACTTTATTACATAACTTTGAGAAAAATTAAATTAAATACATATTTATACCTTAAACTCCTTATCTTCAAGTAATCCAAGCTTTGATATCCTACTACTAATCCTATCCTTTGTCTTCCACTTGCCCAAGCTCACACATACACACACTTTTCTTACTTAATCATTTTTGGAAAAAATCAAAATTCAAGCATATTGAGAGAGAAAGAGGCCACGGTTTTTGGAAGAGGAGAAGAAGACTTTTTGATAATTTGATCTAGTCAAATTTCCTTGGGCTCTAAGTCTTGCAATGGTGTAGCCTTTACACTTCTTCCTCTTCTCTCTATACACGGCAACAAGGAGGAGAATTGGACTTTTATTTACTTGCCCACAAAGCTTGGAATAGTAACTAATTAAAAATAAAATTAATTTAATTAGCTTGGTTAATTAATTACCCAATCACCCCCTTTTATTCCCTTATTGAGTAATTATTCTACCAATATTAGTAACTAGGTTTTGACATACTAATTACTAATTTATTAACTTAATACATTACCCACTTGGAATCATATAAAATATATATATTCCATTCTTAATACACATTAAGTATATATTCCAAAAATTTACCCTAACATATATTAGATTCTTATTACATACCTATTTTATAATACAAAAATAAATATGCCACCTATAATAACCAATGCAAATCTGAATTAGTTGCTCACATAAGATATTATAAGGGAATATATAATATCCTTTTTCCCATTCTCATAAATTCAAACAATAATTTATTTATCTCATTGAGATATTATAATATACATAGCACTCTTTCTTGATTAAAATAATTTCCTATAAGAATTTATTTTAATATCTCTGGTTAAGGTATATAGTTATTATACATACCACCTCTTCCTTGTTTATTTCACAATGGCTCACAGCAATGATCACTTCATTGGGTAATAATTAAATACATATGCAGAACATATAATTATTAAATCTCATTTACATGCTACATTAAACATGCACAATTCACATATAGTAAATAAAAAAAAAATTATTCACTATATTAATATTATTATTATAACAGAAATATAAGAAATTTTCAGGTTCTTACATTCTTCCCCTCTTATAAAGATTCCGTCCCCGGAATCTCAAAACAAACTTATTCAAACAACTGTGGATAATTTACTATCATTTTCTCTTCTAATTCCCAAGTTGCTTCCTCAACATTATGGTTTCTCCACAATACCTTTACTGAAGTTATTACTTTATTCCGTAAAATTTGCTCCTTCCTATCTAGTATCTTAACAGGAATTTCCTCATAAGTTAAGTCTTTCTCAAACTGAATCGGTTCGTATTCTATCACATGTTTATAGTCTGCTTTATATGGTCGCAAAACTGACACATGAAAAACATTATGCACATGTTCCAATTCTGGAGGCAGGGCTACTTCATATGCTACCTCACCGACTTTCTTTAAGATCTCAAATGGTCCTATAAAACGAGGATTCAATTTTCCTCTCTTGCCGAAACGAATCTTTCCTTTCCATGGGGACACTTTTAGAAACACGTGTGACCCGACTTTAAAATCTCTCTTTTGTCTATGCTTATCCGCATACTTTTTCTGACGATCCTGGGCTGTTATCAATCTCATCCGTATTAATGTAACCATCTCTGCAGTTTTTTGTATCAATTCCGGTCCTAACAAACTACGTTCCCCAACTTCATCCCAACAAAGAGGTGTTCGACATTGTCTTCCATACAATGCCTCGTACGGCGGCATACCTATACTAGCATGGTAGCTATTGTTGTACGCAAATTCTACCAAAGGTAAATGATCATCCCAGCTCCCTTTGAAATCCATCACACAAGCTCGTAGCATATCTTCTAAGGTTTGTATTGTTCTTTCGCTTTGTCCGTCTGTCTGAGGATGATAAGCTGTACTTAATCTTAATTGTGTTCCCATATGTTCTTGCAAACTCCTCCAAAAATTCGAGGTAAATCTGGGATCCCTATCTGACACAATTGATACTGGCACTCCATGTCTAGAAATAATTTTTTTGATATACAGCTTAGCTAGTTGATCCAGGTTATATTTAATCTTTATCGGCAAAAAGTGTGCCGACTTTGTTAATCGATCCACTATCACCCAAATAGCGTCTAGTCCTTTTTGCGTACTCGGAAGTCCTACCACGAAATCCGCTTTTACTCTTTGACAAGTTAAACATTTACTTATATACTCTGCAATCTCTCTTTTCATACTTGGCCACCAAAAATACTGTCGAAGGTCTTGATACATCTTTGTACCCCCAGGGTGAATTGTGTACCTCGAACAATGGGCTTCGTATAAAATTTCTTCTTTCAATAACAACACTGATGGAACCCAAATTCTTCCTTCAAAACGGACTACTCCATTATTATCAACTCTAAATTTGGTTTCTTTTCCTTCAAAAATTTTCTCCTTAACCTTCACACACTCTTCATCCCCAAGCTGTGCTTCCTTAATTTTCTCCACTATAGTTAAACCATCTTCCACAAAATATAATTTTTCCTGTGATTCCACCGAAAATTTCACCTCTAATTCCATTTTCTCCATTGCTATTATTAACTCCTCTTGAGCAGTTAGTACCATCAATTTCTCTCGACCTTTCCTGCTTAGAGCATCGGCCACAACATTTGCTTTGCCTGGGTGATAAAGAATTTCACAATCATAATCTTTAATCAACTCCAACCACCTTCTTTGCCTCATATTCAATTCTTTTTGTGTGAAAATATATTTTAAACTCTTGTGATCTGTGTATATTTCACATTTTTCACCATATAAATAATGTCTCCATATTTTCAAAGCGAACACTACCGCTGCTAACTCCAAATCGTGGGTAGGATACCCCTTCTCATAATTCTTCAACTGTCGAGATGCATAAGCAATAACTTTTCCATGTTGCATAAGCACACATCCCAATCCTTTATGTGAGGCATCACTATAAACCACAAAGTTGCCCGTATTATCTGGTAGAGATAACACCGGGGCGTTGCTTAGTTTTCTTTTAAGTTCCTGAAAACTTGCTTCACATTTTTCTGTCCACTCAAATTTCACCGCCTTCCTTGTCAAGTTAGTTAACGGAGTAGCTATCTTTGAGAAATTTTCAATAAATCTCCTATAGTAGCCCGCTAATCCTAAGAAACTACGCACCTCTGTTGGCGTTTTTGGTTGTTCCCAATTTATTACTGACTCCACTTTTGCTGGATCTACCGATATTCCTTCATTGTCAATTACATGACCCAAAAACTGAACCCTTTCTAACCAAAATTCACACTTGTTGAACTTCGCATATAACTTTTCTTTTCTAAGTGTTTCCAACACAATTCTCAAATGTTCTGCATGTTCATCTTGCGTCTTGGAATAAACCAGAATATCATCTATAAACACAACCACAAACTTATCCAAGTACGGCTTGAATACTCGATTCATCATATCCATGAATGCGGCGGGTGCATTCGTCAATCCAAACGACATTACCAGAAACTCATAGTGCCCATATCGAGTTCTGAATGCTGTTTTTGGAACATCCTCCTCTCTTACTTTCAACTGATGGTATCCGGTTCTTAAATCTATCTTTGAAAAGTATTTTGCCCCTTTTAATTGATCAAACAAATCGTCGATCCTAGGCAACGGATATTTATTTTTAATCGTTACTTTGTTCAACTCCCTATAGTCGATACAAAGTCTCAATGATCCATCTTTCTTCTTTATAAACAACACTGGAGCCCCCCAAGGAGACGTACTAGGTCGAATGTACCTCTTATCTAATAATTCTTGCAATTGTATCATCAATTCCTTCATTTCCACAGGAGCCATCCTATACGGTGCTTTCGAAATTGGTGTCGTACCTGGCGCTAAGTCAATCACAAATTCTACCTCTCTGTCCGGTGGAAAACCAGGTATTTCTTCTGGAAAAACATCTATAAATTCATTTACCACTTCAATTTGTTCTATTTTCCCCATTTCTCGTTGAGTATCCACTACATAAGCTAGATACCCCTCACACCCTTTTTGCAACAACTTCTTTGCTTGCATCACTGACAGACATCGAGATTGTCTTGGAAATTTAGTACCATAAAACACCAACCTAGATTGCTTTGTAGGTTTAAGGTTTACTAATTTCTTTTGACAATCAATGGTTGCTCCATGTTTAAATAACCAATCCATTCCCAATATAACATCAAACTCCCCCAATTGAATCGGAATCAAATCCACATTTAGACTAAATTCCTTTATTTTAACACCACAATCCTTATAGACATGCTCTACAGGAATCACTTCTTTATTGGCAACCTCAATTTTTAAGGGAATCTCTAAATTTGATAAAGGCAATTCTAACTGTCTAGCAAATTCATGGGATACGAAAGAACAAGTTGCTCCAGAATCAAACAATACATAAGCATTAATATTGTTGATTGAGACGATACCTGCAACTACTTCCCTTGATGCCACCGCATCCTGCACCGTCATATTAAAAGTTCTGGCGACCGGCCTATTCTGCGGAGTTAAACCTGGTACTCCTACTTTCCTGCTACTATTTCCTTTGTTTCTAGTTCCTCCTTCAGTTCCCTTCTTCGGACAATTCCTTGCCAAATGATCTAATGCTCCACAAACAAAACAACCAAGACTCCTCTTTGGATTAGGGCAGTTTGGAGAGATATGACCTTCCTGTCCACATTTGTAGCACACAGTCTTTCCCTTCAGGCAAACTCCAGAATGGTTCTTACCACAATTCTTACAAGGTTCAAACTTTTTCTTCTGCTGACCACTAGGATAAATATTCCCAGGGTTATTCCATTTCCTCTTCTTATTAATTCCACTTCCACTACTTATTTCTGTCTTAACCATTCCTTCAATCTTTCCTTTGTTTTTCTGATCCTTTTTGTAAAGATTCATTGCCTCACTACCTCCCTCAGCGATAATTGCCTTTTCAAGAATTGCACCAAAAGATCCAATTTGCAGAACGGACAATTTATTATAAATCCAAGGCTTTAATCCTTGCTCGAAACGCCTTGCCTTCCTCTCCTCAGTATCCACCTGGTGTGGAGCAAATCGAGCCAGCTCATTAAATTTAGCTGCATACTGTGATACTGTCATATCATTTTGTTTAAGTTCCAGAAATCGAATTTCCATCCTACTCTGCATACTAGGAGGAAAATATTTCTCAAAAAAAATTTCTTTAAATCTTTCCCAAGTTATTATTCCTGTGCCTGCTCTTGCCTTATTTGCTTCCCACCAGAAATTCGCTTCCCCTTTTAACATATAAGTGGCAAAAGAAGTTTTCTGCTCAGCCCCAACCCTTGCTATTTCAAATGCTTTCTCAATTTCTTGTATCCAAGATTGAGCTTCTAATGGTTCAGTAGTACCTCGGAATTCTGGTGGTCCAACAGTTTTAAAATCTTTGAAACTAGCCACATATACTACCGGTATATTCACATTAGGAACATCTCTATTTTGAAAAGCTCCCACTAAATGGTCTATAAACTGTTGCATTGGATCCTCTTGACCTCCACCTTGATTATTATTATTTGGTTCTTCATCCCTATTTCTGTTTCTGTTTCCTGCTGGTCTTCCTCGACCTCGACCTTGAACTCTTCGTAACATTATCTGTTTAATAAAATTTATTATTACTAAACTATTGCTTACACACATATCTATAAAAATTCATGCACAAAAAAAAAAATAATAATAAAAAAAAAAAACACATCCAATATTTTATTAAATATTAAACATGTTCTTTTACATATTTCATAGCATTTCTGTCTATTTACACAACCATAACATTTGCTTGCTATTTACATTTCATAGTCACTATACATCAAAAGGTGTTTCTTTTTCTTGCTTGAATCCTTAACTACTACTAAGTTAAGATTTCCCAAAAGTATTCCCAATATTAATACCAAAAGTTGGGATCACCTACTTGCTACCATATTTACAAAAGTTTCCCCAGAAGTCACATTGTTTTTTTATGAAAACCCAACCACTAGACTCCCTCGTGTCCCGCAACATTAATTCCCACACGCTCATCTTCTGCAATAGCTATCACTCGGGCACGAGTGATTGAACGCCTATACTGTCCTACCTCATTGGGATACTCCCAAACTGCTGCTTGTACCCTTTCCAGAGAAGTATTATATTCCTGCCCCATTTCCCTAGCCTTCTTTTTCCACATTCTCAGATTATACTCTACATGACGGGTATGCTGGTCTGATTCCTCTTGCCTCTGTAATTCATAAGTCCTGATGTTCTGGAGTTCATGATAATCTATTTGCAGATTCTGCAGTTGACCCTCTAGGTATTGGTTTCTATTCTCAGCTACCTGCAACCTGGCTATCAAATCTATCTTCTGACCCATCAAATTACGAATCATAGCTCCTAACTGAGCTAAAACTTCCTGCATCCCTGGCGATATATCCTCAAACTCATTATCCCCTAGAGCTCCATCCAGTTCATCTAGAAATAATCCCGCATTAGGATCCTCATTTTCCTCAGGCTCGGAGTCTATCTCTACCACTGGTACTTGTATATGCACATGTTGTGGTTCTATCAATGGTTGACCTATCTGCTCTTCAAATTCTACCTGGACCTCAGACATCTATAAGAAAATGATAACAATAATTTCATTAGTACTTATTACATGCATTTAAATATAAATAACAATTAACAGTTATCTATATATTATTTTATTATCACTGTTATTCTTATAAATGAATTTCTAATATTCATACTACTTAACTCCAGATAAATTATCTCCCTCATTTTCTAAATAATTTATCTTAAGGTTCTAACCCAAGGTAACCCAACCTAAGGCTTAAACCTACAGCTTTGATACCAACTTGTGACGCCCCCAAAAATAAGTACTTAAAACCTGCATTTGGTGCTACACGATTCTAAATATTAACAACCTTAAAGCATTATTAAATTAAAGTTATTACATCAAAGTGCTTCCATCCCAAGTACGAAAACCTTAAATAATTCTTAACATGATAGGTATGTAGTAATGTCACCCAAAAACCTATCTATTACATAAGATACTTCTAGCTATGCTGACATTTTTCCTTTGCCCTTATCCTTTCCTGAACTCTCACCTTCATCTCTCTTAACTGAAAACATTTATAATAAAGCAAGAATGAGCATTTAATTGCTCAGCAAGTATAATAATCAATAATTAACATACAAAAGAAATAAATGTTTTCAGCTGATTTCGCTTTCACAGTAAACAAATCTGTAAAGCAATTAACAAAAACTGTGACAATAAATCTCAATTTTTGAAACGACGTAGTGATTTAAATATGCTAAGTCGTTGAATAACTCAAGAACTTGCTTCTTCTTCTTTTTTTTAAAGGGTTCAATCAGAAATTTTATCTATGAACCGACATGGTCTTACGAGCACGATGGGTGATCAGCCCTTTATGCCCTGCATTGATCAATACTATCTAAGTGGAACAAATTCTTTCAGTTCCTCTTTGCCGTCCCCAGGACGCAATATAAAAATAACCCCAAGTTGGGGAAGTTCTTGCTCATTATAATCCATTTAGAAGAATAAAATAAATGGATAGCTTAATTAAACAATTATATTTCAAGACTTAATATGAAAGAATTTGAAATATATCAATTGTACATGTATACTGAGTTTTATTCAATGTATACATCGTTATCTCATGCAATTTTCGAAGCTGACTGGAATAAAAATTCCATCTCGATAGCATTATATATAAACCAGAAGAATTAATTGCTTATATATAATTAAACTGAAAATATTACCCCAAAGGAGTAAATTATGAATAATAACTGTTGCATACAATAACCGCAAAAGTTTAAGAAGCTTACTCAATTTAAGTATGAGAAAAGTTAAGAAACTTGCCTTATAAGGAGATTATCACACAATTCTAATTTACAGTCCCCTCACAATCCCTACATAATTATATTCACATGCATACTTACGTTAGATCATAATATATATCATCAACATGCATGCATATTTATTAATAATTTTTAGTTCATAAACCAACATTATTTACACAAATCATAAATTTCAACTTATTTCATTTAGGAATTTATTCCATTTTAACCACTCATTAATGTGTAATGGTCCCTGACAATATTAATATGTAAATATTTTACATATTTAAACTTAAAACTTTAAATATTCTTTTTCATGAATATTTCACAATTTATTATGCGAGTTAGGTTCATAAATAGCTTACATTTAGCTTTTATAGCAAAATTTAACTTGCTATATTATTTTACTCCTTCACAAGTCGCTCGGCTCAAAAAGGTCATTTCGGGCCTCAAAAACCACAAAATATCACTTTTATGACTTATGGGAATTTTTAAAGGTCTCTCGATTTATTTTGTCTCACAAAATAATTTTATAGGCCATGCGAGTTTCTATTTTGTCAAAATAAGAAATTTTATATTTATTACATATTTATATTGCTTAAATTATGCCCGAAAGTTAGTTTCTGGGCATAAAATCTCATTTTCGGTCAAAACTCGCCTCGTAAGGCTTTATTAACTTTAATAAGTCTTAAAATGTTGACGGAACGCGAATCGGAACGTCGAACGTCAAAATCGCTCGACGCGTCGACGTTCGTCGTCGCCCAATTTTGTGATCCGACATGCCTATTCGCCTATTTTTAATTCTCAAACCACAAGTCGGATAATAGTGAATTTTTTGATATGTTATAGACCTCATGGCGTAGTATTTTTACCAAAAATTAGCTCGCTAAAACAGTTTGTGGAAGCCCCTCAAAAACTGCCTCAAAATAGCCTGCAGCCAACTGCACAGCAGCGCGCCCGCGCGGCGCTGTGCGGCGTGCGCGCGCGCCCGCGCGCGGCGTGCGGCTGGCAGCGGCCTGCTGCTCTGCAGCATGGCTTAGCGAGGTGCCCACTTTGCGATTTTCTCCTACGCTATCCGTAACTCCGTTTAAGCTGATTTTTGGATATGTTGTACATGGTATGGCAAAGTATTTTTAAAAAATATTAGAAATGAAATTTAAGGATGTTAGACTGACCAAACAGTGTGCTCAAAATGGCTGCCCGCAACAGTTTTCAACTTTGCGATTTTTGTTCAAAACTCGCCTCGACCCAAACCAGCCCGACTTTCTTAACAACTGACCTTAGTTAATCATATATTGACCCGTTTAAGGTTTCAACTCCTTAAAATTATGTGTTCTTGCTCGGATTTGTTCTTTATGGCTTTAATACGAACATATAGCATGCATTCATAGTTTCGTTTAATTTTCTAGCCGTTTATTAACGATTTCTCCCATATTCAATCCTTATACCTTCTCACAACACCAATACACCACCCAACATTATTATTATCATGAATTCATAAATAATTCATGTGCAAAATTCGATAAAATCAACGGACTTAAATAACTAGAGTTTATTAACAAACTTAGTTTCAATCTTTGGATTTAGAATCCATACAACCCCCATAGTACACTTACATGAATCAAAATAGATGGATTACAAAGAAAGTTCATGAGAAATCACATCATACACTACTAGCTTCAATAAATGAAATTTAGCAATTAATATTACTTTATTACATAACTTTGAGAAAAATTAAATTAAATACATATTTATACCTTAAACTCCTTATCTTCAAGTAATCCAAGCTTTGATATCCTACTACTAATCCTATCCTTTGTCTTCCACTTGCCCAAGCTCACACATACACACACTTTTCTTACTTAATCATTTTTGGAAAAAATCAAAATTCAAGCATATTGAGAGAGAAAGAGGCCACGGTTTTTGGAAGAGGAGAAGAAGACTTTTTGATAATTTGATCTAGTCAAATTTCCTTGGGCTCTAAGTCTTGCAATGGTGTAGCCTTTACACTTCTTCCTCTTCTCTCTATACACGGCAACAAGGAGGAGAATTGGACTTTTATTTACTTGCCCACAAAGCTTGGAATAGTAACTAATTAAAAATAAAATTAATTTAATTAGCTTGGTTAATTAATTACCCAATCACCCCCTTTTATTCCCTTATTGAGTAATTATTCTACCAATATTAGTAACTAGGTTTTGACATACTAATTACTAATTTATTAACTTAATACATTACCCACTTGGAATCATATAAAATATATATATTCCATTCTTAATACACATTAAGTATATATTCCAAAAATTTACCCTAACATATATTAGATTCTTATTACATACCTATTTTATAATACAAAAATAAATATGCCACCTATAATAACCAATGCAAATCTGAATTAGTTGCTCACATAAGATATTATAAGGGAATATATAATATCCTTTTTCCCATTCTCATAAATTCAAACAATAATTTATTTATCTCATTGAGATATTATAATATACATAGCACTCTTTCTTGATTAAAATAATTTCCTATAAGAATTTATTTTAATATCTCTGGTTAAGGTATATAGTTATTATACATACCACCTCTTCCTTGTTTATTTCACAATGGCTCACAGCAATGATCACTTCATTGGGTAATAATTAAATACATATGCAGAACATATAATTATTAAATCTCATTTACATGCTACATTAAACATGCACAATTCACATATAGTAAATAAAAAAAAATTATTCACTATATTAATATTATTATTATAACAGAAATATAAGAAATTTTCAGGTTCTTACAGGCAAGGCTACCAACTAGCTTGTGTCTTTTACGTTTTTAAATATTTTAATGTTGTATTAAGATGATGTAGTAAAACTAGATTTGATTATATTTAAGCTTAAGTTAGATTATGTAATAAGTCGTAATTGATATTATTATGTAATCTATTAAGTACTGTAGGTTGCGAGACTTGGGGGATTAATTATAATAAATCATTGTATATTATTCTAAATTAGATATTTCGCTGTGAATGTGTGATTTTAGTTATTATTGTATTACCATGACCACGTGACGAACCGAATTCGAGAGACCAAGTGGCGGTCCCGGATTTGGGGGCGTCACACTTAAAATCTCATTTATGTACATACGAGCAAAATAAAATCCCAGGGTTATCTAAACCTTGACATCAATCAAATAAGTGCAGAAATAAAACATCATTAATTAAGTCTTATTACAATCAGATATTGAAGACAACAAGTCCTCACTTGCTTATTTTTTCTTTTCCTTTACTTGTTGACGGTACGTCAACATTCTTGGCTTCAACTGCAAGGGGTTGTAAAATATGCAAGAGTGAGCAAACAAAAGCTCACTTGAAATACAACAGTGATATGACATAACTGAATAACTTCGAAAGGTTTGAATGACTTTACTTTCATCAAAATAAAGAATTGAATAATAATTCTTTTATCATTTTCAAAGTTCGAATATAGAATTTATCTGAGGGTCATACGACCTTGAACTATGTCCTAGGTTATAAATATTTCTATTTAAAACCTTTAACAGCCATTGAGACTATGGACCTTTAACTCGTACTTAGGGGGATCAGCCCTTCGTACCATTTATTGTGCACAACCATCTTAACGCTTTCGCATAAATGTCCCCTAATAAATAGGGTTGTTCATTCTCAGTATTTGAATACAAGTCCGTACCAAAGAAAGTTTGGTTTGGATAGATAAAGGAACTTTGGAGTTTTAACTATCATCAACTAAGAAGTAGTTGAATCAACTCACAATACTTATAACAGTTTGATAATATAAGAATTATGAACTAAATGTAAGATACAACAATAGGTTTCATGATAACTAGGCATGCTTTGGAAATAACTTAAAGCATTCGATAGATCAAGTAGATCTTGCTTGAACAACTAAGTCAAGATCACATTACTTAAATAATACCTCAATACTTATGCTTTACGAATATTTGAATACAGTATAACTTCTATAATACATAACAAGTTAAGAAACGGAAATGAACTTTCATGATATATTGAGCAATGGTTAGAGAACTTGCACAATGAAAAGATACAATGATAAAGCTTGCATAGAGTATAATAATTGTTTAGAAAGCTTGCACAAAATAAATAACAAGTTTAGAAATAGAAACTTGCTTAACGTAAAAGAATAAGGATTAGAGAACTTGCCTCAAGCGCAAGCTACACTTTAATAATTACAATCAGTTCCACAATTACCCTACACATTAAATTACGTTTAAAACGTGTATTAGTACTTAACTATAATGTTTAAACCGTTGAACTTCATACTCAAGTCCAACCTAACAACATGGTTATGATGTACATCGATACTAATACACATACGTGAGGCTAAACTCACAATCAAGCACCTCATACACGTATAACACTTTTACTGTCATATTGCACCTTACGGCAATAATTTCCAAGCAAACATATCATATAACAACATTAGACTTCAATCTATCTTAAACACATCAAAAGCATGTTATCTCATTACCTATTACACTTAATAAATTATAAAAATAAGTTAGCTAAACAAACGCGACATGAAAACTCAACAAAGCAAAACCACTTTTCCCGAACAGCAAGGTCCCCAGCTGAGGCGGGTCCTCCATGGGTTAAAGCCCCCCTGGGGCGGGGCTCACTGCTGTGGGAACCCCCCAGCTCCCGAACGGCAGAGAAATAAGCCAATTTGGCTTATTTCTCCACACCAAAGTCCGTTTTTTCTCAACATGATGAACATGAAACTTGATAATAACAAAATTTTGGACTCTTTAACATTATTATAACATGTAAAATCCTTACAACACATAATCAAAACCAAGTTTTTATGATTTTTGAAGAAAACTACGAAATCAAGCGTTCTTGACAAAATTTGCTATTACGAATTCGTTTTTCAATCAGTTCATGTAATTCTAATTGCAATAACTCTAATTCTTAACATATTAACATAACCCATGATCAATTTAAACAATAATCCATAATCAATTACCAATTTGATAGTTCAATGGCTATTCATTCAAAATTAGTTTACAGTAAATCATTATGAACATAATTTCTTCTTGTTTATCGAAATTACATGGATTGAATTGTTAAAACAACCATATAACTCATATAATAACATCAATATATATATATATATGTATATATATATATATATATATATATATACATCATGATCACATAATTTACACAAAAGGCTTTTACAAAGAAGTTATTTTATGAAAAAACATGGAATATGTAAAACACAAAATAGAGAAGATTTAAGCATGGAGATTATACCCTCTTCTAGCTTGGATAGGAGAAGAGATGGAGATGATGATGGTGTATTGTTCTTCTCTTGCATTTTCAAAGCTTCTTCTTCTCTCTCCTTCCTCTTCTTCTTCTCTGAGTATTCTCTCTAACTCTCTCTGTTTTCTTTCTTTCTTTATTTTATAAAACTAACGTATCTTTTGTATAACATATATATCTGATATACATATATTATACATATAACTATATAAAATATATAACTCCTATATATTAGTTATATACACTAACTACTATTTAATATATAGGTTACAAGAATTTGAAAAGTCTAAGGCCATGTTTGGCAAAATAAAATTATTTTAAAAACTAATTCTTTTATTAACTAAGGAAATATTTGGTAAAACAAGTTTAAAATAAAAGTAAGGCCTTGTTTGGTAAAATCAATTAAAACTCCTTTTCAATTCTTTTAATAAATCTTTAATCCATAGATTAAATGCTACACTTATTTAATTAAATTGCAACCTTCTAATTTAATTAAATATAAACTAACATTCATTAATTAATTAAAAATGCACATAATACTCAATTGTCACACTTGCAATTCTCTTATTAAACAGAATTTATGTAACAATTAGAAATTTACTATACACACTTAGCACATAATATTATTCTAATTTAATTATTCTTATTTAAATTAGAATTATGCAACACCATTTCTTTCATATCAATTTAATAAATTCTATTGCACTTAATTAAATTATCCACAACAATCACACACTTTATAAATTACATAATTTATTTATTTAGCTCAATAAATAAATTTAATAAAATATTTATTTAATTCAATAAATATTTACGATTAATATATAAAATTCTCATTCGTTACAATCTTCCATCCTTAAAAAGATTCTGTTCCCTGAATCACAACATAAAAAAAAATCTCATCTATTACATTCTTCCCCCCTTAAAAGGATTCTGCCCCCAGAATCGATATAGAAGGGGTTACGCAAATAATTAAGCAAATAATTGAGGATACGATTTTCTCATTACATCTTCGAGTTCCCACGTGGCTTCTTCAGCACTGTGGTTCCTCCAGATTACCTTAACAGAAGGTATCACTTTATTCCTAAGTACTTGTTCCTTCCTATCAACTATTTGAACAGGAACATCTTCATTAGTTAAGTCCTTATCAAACTGTAAAGGCTCGTATTCTATTACATGCTTATAATCGTGTTTGTAAGGTCATAACACAAAAATATGAAATACGTTGTGTATATTCTCTAGCTCCGGAGGTAACGCCACCTCGTAAACTACCTCGCCCACCTTTCGTAGTACCTCAAAAGGTCCAATAAATCGGGGACTTAGCTTCCATTTCTTTCCAAATCAAATTTTCCCCTTTCAGGGAGATACCTTTAGGAAAACGAAGCTTCCTGGTAAGAATTCTCGATTCTGTCGATGTTGATCAGCATATTTCTTTTGTCTGTCTTGAGTAGCAACCAATCTTGCCCTAATCAGCTTCACGATCTCAACAGTTTGTTGTACCAATTTCGGTCCCAACAACTGACGTTCACCGACTTCATCCCAATACAAGGGAGTTGCTGTACAACGCTTCGTAAGGCGGCATGCCAATACTCGCGGGGTAACTGTTGTTGTAGGCGAACTCCACCAACGGTAGATGATCATCCCAGCTTCCCTTGAAGTCCATTACGCAAGCTCTCAGCATATCCTCAAGCATCTGAATCGTCCTCTTGCTCTGGCCATCGGTCTGAGGATGGTATACTGTACTCATTCGCAATTGCGTTCCCAGACACTCTTGCAAACGCTTTCAGAAATTTGACATAAAACGCGGGTTTTTGTCGGACACAATTGACACCGGAACACCGTGTCGAGAAATAACCTCCTCGATGTACAGCTTCGCCAATTGTTCTAAGTTGTACTTAATCCTGGTCGGTAGAAAGTGGGCTGACTTTACTTAAGTAAAGAAATGGATTAATATATGCGTTGAATATATGATTATAGTTGCTACTTTTTATATATATTACTTAGAATGGTAATATGTGAGAAAGTCTAATGTACGAATAACGTTAATAAATATATATATACGTTATTAAAGAGAAATAGAAATCATTATATCTTTAAATGAATATTTGAAGAAATTATTTTGGAAACAATTTATAGAAAGGAAAGAGAAATAAATATTATATATTTCTAATAAAGGATATTAAAATAATTTTTAATATTGAATTATTTTATTAAATGGAGGAAATGTTATTTTTGAATAGTAATATTACCTTATATATTTTGTATAAGGTGTGATTGATTAATATGATAGATATATTATATATTTGCTATATGTAAATAAATTGATGAAAACAATTTATTATAATAGAAAATAAACTTATTACCTATTTTCTATATATAATGTATATGTGCCGTACATGTGATTATTTCTAATAGATATTATATTAATTATAATATCTTGAGACAATAAGTAAATTATTTTCTAATAATGAATATCCTTATTTGGAGAAAACATAATATTTTATGTTATGGCTAAATACATAATTTCTAATGTATTTTCAAAAGTAGTTTAATTTATAAAAGAAGACTAAGTTATTTTAATAACTTGAGTTGCTATTGTACCGTAAGTGTTCTAAATAATATTTGAATATTCTATTCATAATATATTTATATGTGGACCTTGGACTTAATAGTTCTAATTTAATTGAACATGTTATAAGTAGTAATGTGGTGAGAGATGAGTAAGTGATGAGAATAATAATAAGCTTAAGATTAAGCTTGTGGGAGATGTCCTGTGTGGCACGATAATAGATTCGTTGATGAATTAATTAATTCAAGGATGGAAGAATTTTTAATTAAACAATTAATCTATATTAATTGTTATTATAATAGTATATTGCTTTATTATTATGGCTAGTGGTAATATAATAATAAAGAGATTGATTATGAATATGATCGAAAATTGTATTGATAAGGAATGAGGTATATTGTCCTATTATATTATTATGATGGATAATATAATATTATCAAGTAATTATTTGATAATATGTTCATTAACGAGTAAAAGATTTGTAAATATAATAAGATTTATAAACGCTAATCAATTGTTCTAGAGGTTAATAATTGATTTACGAGGAAGAGATTTATTAATATTATTATTAATTAATTGATAAGATAAGTAATTTGTTAATTCTTATGTGCAAGCATGCGATATTAAAAGTATAATGTATGATAGTTAACTATATGTTATACGAAGTATAAAGTGCAATGCGACTATGTTATATATGAATATAAACTATGTAGTAAAGTTTATTGAGTTGCAAGAGGTACATGAAATGTGTGTGACAATGTGTATATTAAGTATACAATAAAATAATATATCATGAATATATGGTAAACAATTATTGAATTAATAAAATTTAATAAAGGAGACAATAAAATGTGATAATATCCGATCAAAATATATTCGGTGTTGAGAAAATGTACATGGATTATATGTGGTATATATGTAACCTACTTGATGCATTGTAATTGGATATTACATTTGTAGTTCATTTATAACCTAAGTTATAGGAAATGAAATAGATGTACATGATATGTAATGTATATATATAACCCAAGTGTGGTATACACTATATATAACAATAGTAAGTTAATTTGCAAGTTGCTGAGTTATATTTACTGTGTCCCAATTTGAGTACCCATTCTCCACTTCTCTTCACGTGAAGCCTAGCCTACACTACATTCCTCTCAAATTCATCAATCCTAGCTAATGAGTATGAGGGGAGTGGGATTGATGATGGATTACACCAACTCCTCACCAACCTCTTGATAACTGTTATGCAATCTTGCAACTCATTGGTTTGAAATGGGAGATAAGAGTATTGTCTATATATTCATTCTTCTATAAATAAGACCCTCATCTTACTCATTGCAATTGCTGAGAATTCTATCAAGAAAAGTTAGTGTGGGTATATCATGATAGTGTAGAATCCATTTAGCAAGCAAGTCAATTGTTTAACAGAGGTATAACTTCCTCACCATGTTCTTCATTTTCTGTAATTTTCTAAGTTCTTGATTCTTGAATTGATCATGAATTGATTAATTAAGTTGATTGGGAAATGTTATTAGTTGCTATGTTAGCTTACTAATATGTTAGAACTGTGTTAGAATATATCTGGAATGAATTTCACAGGAAATTTTTGAGATGGGTCTATGAACTGCCGAGCAGAAAGCTGCTCTGCCTCTGGCTGGAGCCCTGCGCAGCTGCGCCAGTTGTATACTGGCCAGAGGCGTAGCTGCGCCGGTACCAAATTCTAGTTTTTGATTTCTGTTGCAGATCTGTTATGTGCTATCGTGTGTCATCATTTTAAACAAGCTTGATGACTGGTTTAACATGTGTAATGAGATACGTAGACCTACTGTAAATATGTGTTACTATGCTCGCATGTACGGTTAATGAAATGACCTATAATCTTAAAAATGAACTTAGAGTTTCAAAAAGGGACTTTGACATGTTATATCTATTTTAACATTCTGACCCTGCAAGCATATGAGTATGACTTAGAAATACATGAAAGGCATGTTGACCTATGTACATATGTTTCATAATGTAACATGAGCATGTTGAACCTTGTTAGTGAATAATTACTCACGAAAATGTAAGTTTTGAAAGTAAACCTTAGCATGTATGTACCATGCTTATATTCTGACTTTTAAGATACATTAGTATGGTTTAAGAATGCATGGAATGCATGTTGACTTGTGTGTATATGCTTCATAATGTGACACGGACATACGAACCCCACTATTGAACCTTTCTAACTAAAATGTAAGTTTTGAAGGTGGATATTGACATGAGAATACCATATATACATTCTGACTTGTGAGATATGTTTGTATGACCTAGAAATACATGATTCGTATGTTCATTTGCGTAGATAAGCTTCATAATAAAATACGAACATGCAAACCTCACTAGTAGCAAAAATGTAAGTTTTACAAAACGAACTTTGGACATGTATATACCATGCTAACGCTCTGATATTACAAACATATTGGTATGGTTTAAGAATGCATGAATAGCATGTTAACTTACGTACATATGTTTCACAATGTAATGTGAACATACGAGCCTTATTAGTGAGCTTACTAATGAAAATATAAACTATGGTCGTGCACGTTAACATATTACCTTGAGATTTGGATTTTGATTTATATGAACATATGTAATAGCACTCTTAGACTCTCTCATGTATCATACATGTATATATATACCATGACTACATATCATGAATCCAACTTTAGCGTAAACGAAGCATGTTTTCAAACTAATAATTGTGATAGTTACATGTAAGAATTATGAATATTCATGAACATGCCCAGTATGAGTTATATGAATACTTTGTGTTTAAAGAACTAGCATGATAAACTTTGTGATGTTCATGACCTTAAGTGGCCTTAAATTGTTGGAATGTTGACTTAGAACCTATATCGTGTAAATTGAACATGAAAAGGTTGAACGAGTATGAAAGTATCCTTTAATATGTATACATGCTATGTAGGACCATATGTTAATACTTGAATCCGACTTCGACGGTTAATAGAGTATATTTGCTTTATTATGGCCTTATGTGTTAGTAATGATATATGAGAATGATTAACTCAAAAGATGGACTACACTAGCTATATGTAAATAGATTAGTGGTAGACGAGCATGTGTATGTAGAGAATGGTAGTAAGTACGTATGGTTAAAGTATACTTAACACACATAGTTATTCTAAGAATATGATAAGAAAGTGAGACGAAGGTTCTAAGAACCCAGTTAGACAACAATATAACTCAATTGTTATTACATATGAAATGTATGGAAGTGTATAACTGATGAGTGTGATCCCTATGATTAATATAACTGTGTAGGATTACACGAAGTGCAGATATCTATAAGCAGTTAAGTTGTAGTTGTTAAACTACGAATCAGGCAAGTCTTTCAGTTCCTATTTGATATATGAATTCAATAACTGTTAGTTGAATTATATTATGCTGTGATAATGTGAACTTATATATGAACTGTATATGAGATATAAATGAGATTGAAAGTTGATCTTTGATGATATACTTGTTATTTGAAAGTAACATGCGTAGTAAATATAAATTGTTTATAAATGCATGAATTGAGTATGATGTTGTATGCTATGTGATGCATGAAAACTGTTAGAATTGCTGAGCTGTCGAGCTCACTTTTGCAAATAACCACTTTTGCAGGTTAAGGATTCACGGTAAAGATTTCGTGCTTCTTGATTGATAAAGATAGATAGTATCGCATTGAAGAATACTACTTAGATTATTATCTAGACCGTGTTTAGGTTCTAGATGATGTACTTGATAGTTGTTTACACTGTTTAATACTCGTTATATTATAAAAATGTATTTTTTAATACATAGGAGATATCGAGTTGAGTTGTAAACGTTTATATGATAACTCAAATAAAATAAATCATATTATATAGTTGATTCCAGAATATATAATTGATTTAAGTTATGAAAGCAATAAAAGATTTTATTCAAAGAAGATCGAAAAAGTTCAAGGTATTCCGCATTTTAGTAACATTGAATGCGATGTTAGACAGGGATGGTACATGATCGGGTTTTGAAACTTGTAAAAGTTTAGAGTCATCATACAAGATCCTAGATATGAATAAAATTTATATTCTAAGTTGTAATAAGCAAAGTTGTATTCTTTTACTAATGATTAAAAGATGTAATAGTTCGACGATAGTAGTATCGTGACTGCACCGAATTCGAGGAAAGAGAGGAACCCTGATTTGGGGGCGTCTGTAACGACCCCAAAATTCATAAAATAATATTCTCCTTCTCGATCGTTAATAATACAACTTTAATCTCTCATTACATCATTATTCGATATTAAAAATCACTAAAAATGCGGAATATTTAAAACTTTTATAAACTTTCTTTCTATATTGCCCTGAATCGCAACCTTTACATTACATCTCTTTGATTCAAATCTATATCATGAATCATTACAACAAAATGACTATACAAAGTCTTACATAATAAAACAATATCCATCTATATTGGATAACTCTACTTATAACTCAGCGACATATTTCATTCAAAACATTAACTATAATTTGAAATTGAACATAACTAATATTCTTGAACATTGATCTCTATAAATCACTTAGCATGTATCATTACCTTGCGTCTTTAACCTGCAAAAATGGTTATTTGCAAGAGTGAGCTCGACAACTCAGCAAGTTCTAACAGTTTTCATGCATCACGTATCACATAATAAACATGCTCAACATAAATCTCATAATAATTAAAGTAACATGGCATACATGCTTTAATTCACATAACAAATATAAAGATTGAGTTCCATACTCAATCAACATTATTTAACCAAACAGTGTACTCATAAATTGACTTTGACATTTCATGATTACAACATGTATAACATATCATGCTCGCTTGCAATTTAAAACAGTTCATCAAATTCACGTAGACAAGTAGAAACCGAAAGACTTGCCTGGTTCGTGGATTACCAATTACCGAAAAACTGCTTAATATAATCTGCTTCATGATCCTACATAACGTATCACCATATGCATCAATTATTAGTCACTTAGCAACGCTTATCAAACATCTAAGTAAATTCTAATTTACACTTTCTAATTTACACTTCGTAACTCTCTTCCATTCACTCGTTTGACACTCGCTGTCAAATCATATGTATAATTATTACATATCTAATCTTCATTGTTAGTTAACCAATTAAGATTAACTCATTCTTCATTAACTAATAAGTTAATAATTAATCACCACGTAATTTAATCACCTCACATAATCATATTACATTTCACATAATTAACCAATTATAATTACATCTTACGTCAATCAAATTATATTTCAAGTTAAACATAATTATATTTTTACTAACATTCATGTTTTATAACTTATAACAACATCTAATATCGTCGACAGCACTATACTTGTGTATGCGCATGACCGACGCCCTCCGATTGCCTCAGAATACGCATCAGTCTCAACAATGACCATTTTGACCCTAGATAATGACCTCAAATCAAAAAGTCAAAAACACAAAAGTTGTAGGTCTACTCGTGCTCGTTCCGAATCATCTTGAATCACCTCAATCGGAGTTCGTATGAAAACGTTATGGCCATTTTAGTAACAGAGGTCAAAACAGTTTTGCATTACGACAACTAAACTACCCCGGGCAGCAAGTATACCAGCTGGGCCGGGTCCCCCAAGGCATAAACACCCGCTGGGGCGGGTCCAGGGGCTGGTGGAGGTGCTGGGTCGCGAACTGGTGGAGAAATAAGCCAATTTAGCTTATTCCGTCACACCGAATTTGAATTTTCCCAACATGATAAACATGAAACATGTGACAAACAATATTTTAAGCTTATTAACATGCTCATAACATAAAAATTTCATATAAACACATAATCACAACCAAGATTTCATGGAATTCGAAGAAAAACACAACTTTAAGCGTTCTTGACGGAAATTGCTACTACGAACTCGTTTTTCAATCAATTCAAGTGATTCCAACTGTAATCACTTCTATTCTTAACATACTAACATAATACTTAATCAATTTTAACAATAACTCATAATCAACATCAATTTTGATAGTTTCAAAAGTTATTTTTCAGAAATTACTTCACCGAGAATCACTATGAACACACTTCCTATTGTTTATCAAAAATTCATGGATTGAATTGCTAGAACAACCATATAACTCATATATAATCATGTTATATCATATATTACACATAATTCATGCTCACATCAAGGATTTAAAGAATTTTCAACATAATTCCATAATCTAATACTATGAACATGAATTTCATGGTGTTCATCATATACTTGTGAATTGAAATTCTTAAACAACTATGAAACTCTCATGTATATATATATATATATATATATATATATATATATATATATACATACATATCCCATTCTCATAACAAAATTATGAAGTTTCACAAAGAGACTTCCACATAGAATTCTAAAACCATAAAAACATAGAAGAATATGCTTTGAAAACATGTTTTTACAACAATTGATTTTGAAAACCCTTTCATGGCATACAATTACATATGAAAACATATTAACACCATATATACATATAATTTTATGATTGTAAAAACCTAATTTGATAAAGAAGAAAACACAACACATATGAATTAATTCTAGGGTTAAAATTATAACCTTACTAGTTTTGACTTAAGAGAGAGATGATGAAGATGATGATCCTCTCTTGCCTTCTCAAGCTTTTCTTCCTCTTCTCTCTTCTTCTTCTCTGACAATTCTCTCTAACCCTCTTCTTCTTCTTTCTTTGTTTTGTTTAGACTTAGGCTTTTAGAAAACTAGCGTATCTTTTAACTTAGCATATATTACACAATATACAATATACATATACAATATATGTAACTTATATTATTAATATAGCTAATAAATAATATACTAATTGCTATACTAACTACCACTTATTACATAGGTTACACAATTTGAAAAGCCCAAGGCCATGTTTGGCAAAACCACATTATTTTTAAAAACTAACTTCTTGAGTTTAAGGCATTGTTTGGAAGAAATAAGATTAAACAAGTACAAAGGCCTTGTTTGGTAAAACTCATCATTTTAAAAACAGGTTTTAATAGTTAAGGCCCCGTTTGGCAAAACGAATTTAAAAAACGGTGCTAGGGCCTTGTTTGGGAAAATAGTTTTGAAAACTCTTTTAATAAATCATTTTAACACATACTTTTTAATGTTATCCTTTAACTAATTAAAACTCAACATTAATTTAATTAATTAAAAGTTTAACATCAATTAATCACATAAAATTATCACATAATTATAATTACTCACTAATTATAATTTCATGTTACTCTCACCACATAACTCATCTAATTTAATTATCCCAATTAAATTAGAACTATAACATAAAATTATTATGTCAATTAAATTAAATACCAAATATTCATTTAATTAACATATAACACTTAATTAAATTACTCCATAATAATCACATAATTATTTATTTAACTCAATAAATAATTCAATTAATATATTTATTTAATTCAATAAATATATAAATTCTCTTCACACCAAATCACATATTTTATAATATATAACACCTACACACATACTCGTACTTAAACATCTTAAAATAAGAATTTTATTTATTAAATTCTCATTTATTAATTCTTAAAAATCCGGGATGTCACAGCGTCACATCATCCCTCCCTGCTTAAGCTCTAGGAACTGGACCTCCATCTGGTCCTGCGAACTAACTGGGAAGTACATTTCAAAGAACATCTCTTTAAAATGTTCCCACATTATGACTCCTTCACCCTCTCTGGTCTTATTGGCCTGCCACCAGAAGCTAGCATCCGACTTTAACATGAAAGTCGTGAATGTCATTTTTTGGTCTTCACTAACCCTAGCCACATCCAAGACCTTTTCCATCTCCATCACCTACGTCTGGGCGTCTATAGGGTTAGTCGATCCCTTGAATTCAGGCGGTCCTAATGCCTTAAACTTTTTAAATGTTATGCCCTGTACTTGCGACTGATTCGCAAGTGCTCCTGTTAGTAGGTTCACCAACTGCTGAACCGAGTTGGGATTCGTTCCGTCGTTATTGTTGTTATTGTTCATCGAACCCTCGGGGTTTTGACGTGTTGGTCTTCTTCTAGGAGGCATTTTTTGTTAAAAAAATATTATTATTAGCTCCTTGACTCAATTCTTATATATTCAAGTTCAACTTAAATATTTAAATAACTCAGTTCATATATGAACACATAGCACATCAATAAACTTCTTTTATTCATTACTCGTAGTAAAAATATAGGATAAATAGCATTTATGCTATTTTACATCATCTTTCCTGAACTGGAACAGTTGCAGGATTATATTATTATTTCATCCCATTCTTATCTCAAATTATGGGATTTACATTATTTAATACAAAAAATAACACATAAATAAAAGCTCTACTGTCTAGGCATGTTAAGGCGTAGCACAGCCTCTCTGCGTTCTTCCTCTATCACCCGAAACGCCGTTCTTTGGTCCACCACGTACCATAGTAAACCTTGGAACTGAGCTGGGTAATAAAAAATACGGTCCTGGGTCCTATCTATGGCTGTATGGATTGCGTATTCTGTCTCCCTCAGCTTGGCCCTCTTGGCCTCAGCCTCGTCTTCAGCTCGATCGGCTCGTTGAGTAGCCCTCAAACTTGTCTCCTCAGCTCTGGCACGCTTCGTCGACTCCTCCTGGATGTCTTGCTTCAGCTTCGCTATCTCGGCTCGTGCCTCGTCCCTATCATTCTCTACGTGGACTAGCTTCCACTGCATTTCTCCTAGCTCACTATCCATCTCTTCGATAGTCTCGTCCCGCTGCAGGATTGTTTCTTCGAGCTCTCCGACTCGACCATGTAGCTCCACGTTACTATCGTAAACTACTTTGTATATCTCAGCACTAGTAGAGTGAGGTGGGAATTCCTCATCGGGATCCGCTTCCTCCTCTTTAGACTCTTCCTCATCCTCTTCCTCTGGAATAGGTGTCAGCTCATGCTCCTGACCAGCTACGGTGATCATAGGAGATGGATCTCTCCTAACCAGCTACTCCCAGACAACATTGATGTCTCGGGGCTCCTCCTTTCTAGGCACCTGAGGTATATCCTCTCTAGCCTGACTGGACTCTTCAATGTTCGTCATCCTGACAAAAGAATTTTAAAGTTTAATTATTACATGCTATCGAACCGTCATTTTTCGAATAATATAACGTAAACACATAACACATAAGGTAGTTTATTATCTTTACCTATCATCTCTATCTTTTCGATTTTCCTTTAAGGCTACTACCTAAGGTTTTCACCCCACCTAAGGTTCATAACCTACTGCTTTGATACCAACCTGTGACACCCCTAAATTCAGGTACTTCGTTTCCACATGATTTGGTGTTCACTTTCTAATTAAAACATACATCTACCCAATAATAAAGAATTGTAAAGTAAATTACAACCTTCATAAATACTTAAATAAAATCTTCCTTAAAAAAAATTACAACTTGTCCAAAATAAAATACCAGGGTTATCTAAACCTTGACATCGATCAAATAAGTGCGAAAATAAAACATCATTAACTAAGTCTTATTACAATCAAATATTGAAGACAACAAGTCTTCACTTGCTCATCTTTCCTTTTCCTTTACTTGTTGACGGTACGTCAACATTCTTGGCTTCAACTGCAAGGGGTTGTAAAATATGCAAGAGTAAGCAAACAAAAGCTCACTTGAAATACAACAGTGATATGACATAACTGAATAACTTCGAAAGGTTTGAATGACTTTACTTTCATCAAAATAAAGAATTGAATAGTAATTCTTTCATCATTTTCAAAGTTCGAATATAGAATTTATCTGAGAGTCATACGACCTTGAACTATGTCCTAGGTTATAAATATTTCTATTTAAAACCTTTAACAGTTATTGAGACTATGGACCTTTAACTCGTACTTAGGGGGATCAGCCATTCGTACCATGCATTGTGCACAACCATCTTAACGCTTTCGCATAAATGTCCCCTAATAAATAGAGTTGTTCATTCTCAGTATTTGAATACAACTCCGTACCAAAGAAAGTTTGGTTTGGATAGATAAAGGAACTTTGGAGTTTAACCTATCATCAACTAAGGAGTAGTTGAATTAACTCACAATACTTTAACAGTTCGATAATATAAGAATTATGAACTAAATGTAAGATACAACAATAGGTTTCATGATAACTAGGCATGCTTTGGAAATAACTTAAAGCATTCGATAGATCAAGTAGATCTTGCTTGAACAACTAAGTCAAGATCACATTACTTAAATAATACCTCAATACTTATGCTTTACGAATATTTGAATACAGTATAACTTGTATAATACATAACAAGTTAAGAAAAGAAAATGAACTTTCATGATATATTGAGCAATGGTTAGAGAACTTACACAATGAAAAGATACAATGATAAAGCTTGCATAGCGTATAAGAATGGTTTAGAAAGCTTGCACAAAATAAATAAGAAGTTTAGAAATAGAAACTTGCTTAACGTAAAAGAATAAGGATTAGAGAACTTGCCTCAAGCGCAAGCTACACTTTAATAATTACAATCAGTTCCACAATTACCCTACACATTACATTACATTTAAAACGTCTATTAGTACTTAACTATAATGTTTAAACCGTTGAACATCATACTCAAGTCCAACCTAACAATATGGTTACGATGTACGTCGATACTAATACACATACGTGAGGCTAAACTCACAATCAAGCACCTCGTACACGTATAACACTTTTACTATCATATTGCACCTTACATTAATAATATCCAAGCACACATATTGTGACACCCCAAAATTCAAACCGCCACAGGGTCACTCGAATTCTGTTCATCTCGTTCTAAAATCTGACACAACAATAAATATTACGACTAAATGTCGCATCGCACAGCGGAATAATACACAACTATAACCGAATAGATTACATTTAGATAATATAATTTATTCACGTCCCAAGGTCTCGTAACTTAAACATTGATTACATAGCTTAAACATACCTTAAGTATATATAAAACTAACTAATACATAATAGCATAAGTTCTTATTATAAATCATAAAGTTCTACATAAATAAAGCTACTTAGTAGCCTTTCCCTTGCCCTTGTCGGTGCCCGAGGGTCCGCACTGCTCTGCCTTAACTGAAATATTTTAGGGAAAGCAAGAATGAGCAACAAGTTTACTCAGCAAGTAATATAGAAATAAAGGTGAGTAATATAGTTCTCGAATCCCAAAAGGGCACAATAGGATATGATAGTTCAAGGATAGCAAGAATATCAATAATTCTCAATAACAGTCGCTAAGGACAGAGTAATATCAATATGATTCAACGCTAAATCAATATAAGATTTCAAGATAACTGAATACTGAGCAGTCACTAAGGACTAAGAACTTCTACTAGAATTAACAAAAATATACTGATAATCTAATAAAGCAAGTACAACAGGTGATCAGCCTAAAGTACCCTATGGTATGCATATCGTTCAATCGTACTAAAGTGCGCACGTCGGTCTCCCGACAAATATAATTTTCCTTCAAAGAAGGTTGTTCATCTCAGTTAAACATAAGATCCCGCACTAATCAATTAGTTTGGGTCGCCATTCAACAATATAAGTCTAGCCGAATCAAATGGCATAGATCACAACAATTACAAATTAAATCTCAAGATTTAAAGCTCAAAAAATATGAATCGGCTTTTATCTTATACATGAAGTATATAGTTTATAATAAATAACTTGCAATCTCAAAGGTTTACTTGCACGACAATAATAGTACAAGATTAATGAACGCTCAATAAAGAGTAGGGTTAGGAACTTGCTTACAACGTTATTTGAATAAAGTATACACAAGGATAAGATACTTGAAATTAATAATATAAGAATGGTTTAAGGAAACTTGCATTCAAAGAGATAAGGTTTAGATACTTGCTTACAATATCCATTGAATAAAGTAATGCAAGGGTCTAGGATACTTGCCTTAAGCGTAGTTTATCCTCGTTAAGTAAATCAACACTTTCGAATTCCTATCGTAATATAGTTATGCGTATAGGATATTCATTAGTCATACAGTTTAATATTATACTTTATCTCATTCATGCAATCAACATATAAGTTAGTCTTCAATTTTACTATACCGTTATATATCACGCATAGTACTATATCACTTCACGACTTTAGATTGACATAACTTATATTATCTTTTATCCTTAAGGTTCCTCTTTTCGGGTTAATCAAATTTACATATCGTCATTATCATATAAGATCACAACGAATAGCAAACATACTCTTTTTAGCAAGTTATATCATTATTGTAAGCTAACCATCAAAGATCGGATTCAAGTATCAACATATGATATCACATAACATATATGCATATTAAAGAGTCTTGCATGCTTCCCAAGTCCATCTAAGTTCTCTCTTTCATGATATGGTTCTAGGTTAACACTTTTGATAACTTAAGGTCATGAAAGTCACAAAGTCTAACATGCTCGCATTTTAAACACATAAGGCATTTGTATAACTTGTATTAGGCATATTCATGAGCATTCATATCGCATACATGCAACTAGCATCGTTTTGGTTTGAAAATATATTTCATTCATGCTTAACTTAACACACGACACCTAATCATGGTATATATACATGTACGATACATTATTAAGGTTAAGGGCACTATCAAGCATGTTCATAATTATCAGAATCTAAAACTCAATGTACATGTCAAGGTTCACGATTAAAGCTCATATTTTCATTAGTAAAGCTTCACTAATAAGGCCTATCATGTTCATGTTATATATATACATATGTTAACATGTCTGACATGCATTTCTAGGCCATATAGACATGCTTGCAAAATCAGAATATGGATATGGTACATACGTATGAAAGTTTACTTTTAATACTCATGTTTTTGTTCATAGCGCTAACTAGCGAGGTTCAACATGCTCGTGTTACACTATGAAACTCATAAACACAAGTTGACATACTTTTCATGCCTTTCTAAGTCGTCCTAACATGCTTGCAAGGTTAGAACATCAACATGCCAAATTTGTTTACAAAACTTTATGTTTACTTTGGAAACTATAACCGTTCATTAATCGTGCATACAACCATAGTAGAACATGTTCACATTAGGTCTACATATCCATATATACAAGTTACTCATGTTAATATGCCTTACCTAAGTCATAATAATCAACTATGCTTAACAGATTCTTAGCAGAATTCAAAAACTAGAACAGGCTGCTTGGTGTGCTGTCGTAGACAACCAAAAATAAACTTTACTGCGAACGATAATATTGTAGTAGTGCAAGTAAGAGTCGATCCCACAGAGACTGATTAATCTATTTTCATACTTTGTATTCCAAAATAGAGGTTTTTTATTGTTATTAATTAAAATAAACGAATGTGTAAACTACTGTAACGAATTAAATCAAGAGAACAAACCTTGGGTTAAGTCAACTTCCACCTTAGAACATACACTGATCATTGACTCAAGCATACACAATCAATACTTTGAATATTCATCGTTAGAATCACTTCCATGTCTTTCCTTAATTTTAGTTAGATAGAAACAAGCGATCTAAATAACCCTATCTACTAAATAACTTCAGACAAGCGCTAAAAGTTTAATCTAGTAGAGGCTTTAAGAATTAGAAAAGCCGATGAAGCTAAACAACACAAGCACAAGCGGTAGCATTTAATTTAGTTGAATATTTTTCCTAAGATATAATAATCTCGTGATCTGCAGTCAATTATTAATCTCAGTTGCTTCGCAAATTAGAGTGACCAAACAATTATGGATTCGATATCTAATTTAGCAGTAGATTTCAATAAATAATAAACTAGTGTGCACCCTAGTAATTAAACAAATCAATCACGTAATTCGAGCACAGAAGAATAATCAATACTCAAAATAACAATTGAACAATTATAATAAATTAGATCTCACAGTGTATTAATCCAAGAACAAGAGTTTAGCTACGCATAACTATTGAAAACACCAAAGAATTATAGAAAGGAAAAGTAATTTTTCATTGAATAAGTACCCCCCTTAGATTTATCAAGGTGTCCCTATTTATATTAATAAAATAGCAACCCTCATTATGCCCTAGCTGCTTCCACAAGTCCAATCTGCGAAGGGAGATTACTGCAAATTCCGCCTCCCCGCTGAGGCGGAATAATCCTTCCATGAAGCTCTGCTGGGGCGGCAAAACATACTGTCCAGCTCCTCAAATTCGTGGATACTTGCAAGCTGCTTCACACATGAAACACTCCTTTGCCAGCTGCTTCAAACCACGTGACCCATGGGCTTGCAAGCATGATGAGTGTTCTTTAATATATTTATAAGGCTGCCTGCTCCATTTCAATGTCAAACCAAAGGTTGGCTGCTTCAATTTGTGGGCCCCTCCTTTGCATGGTAATTCATGGGCCCCCATGTGTGAGCTGCTATTCATGTGCTAGCTACTCTAATTCTTTACCAAGCTGCTTGGACCATGGGCTACTTATTGGAATGCATGCAAGGCTTCACCAATTATCAAATAAATGCTGAATTCGTGGGCTGCTTAACCCACTTGGAAGCTGGCTACTATAATTTCATGACCCACTTGCATGGAACTCCGAAATCTTTCCTTGCCCCTTTTGCATTCATTTTACTTTCTTGGTTCAATTGTACCTAAAATAAAAATATAAGAACAATGAATGTATTTAGGTACAAAATAAGTATAAAAGATTAAGTATTAAGGGAACAAAATATAACATATCTCATTCTCATCAAATTCCCCCACACTTATCTTTTGCTCGTCCTCGGGTAAAACAAACATAAACTATAACACAAAAAATTCAACTAAACAAATTTGTCAAACTTGAGCTACGAGTTAACATGAACTTCAACCTTTACCTCAAAGATTCAAAACAATAACTCTTGGGCAACTTTAAAATAATGTATCATCTAAAACCCAAATGTCTCTATTAGTCTTACTTTATTCTCAACCCCTTGTGCGTGTGTGAATTCACTTGTATCAAACTAGTAAGACTACAAGAAAAATTTATAAAATCAAAGCCTTAAAGGAGAAAGAAAAACTCAACCACTTGTTTTCTCACGAATCTCAGTTAAACCAACAGATAACATCAAAGGATCAAAAGGCTTTTTCTGTCTGTCTTATTTATTTATTTATTTATTTCTTTTTTTCTTTGGTAAGTGCATTTTATGCTCCATCTTACCAGCGAGTGCGTTTTACGCTCCATCTCGCATGTCACGTGTTTATGAGTGAGTGCGTTTTACGCTCCATCTCATCTCACCACATGAATCATTTCTTTTCTCTTTTAATTTTTTTTTCCTTTCAATCTTGCAAACTTTTGCCTAAATCATTTTCCTTTTCTTAACCAATACCTCATATCAACTTCAAGTGGTGATCAAGCAATTGAGAGAGTTCAAAATTTCATCCCTAGACATTCAATCAGATAAATTTCTTCCAAGTCAAAACTGGGTCGAACAAATGGATATGTGCTTAATAGTGAAGGGTCTCAAATAAAATAATGATCAATAAAGAAAACTTGAATTTAGATAACCCAACGTCTATCAGTCTTCTAAGAAGTTATCAAAAAGAACTCAAAATTTTTCATTGGTCAAGAATCAAAATCCAAATTAACTTATTTCTCAAGTGAGTCATCCTAACACTATCCATTTTTGTAGGAAATACGATTGCACTTAGCATGTGCAACAAGCCTTTAAACCCCAAGGTTACCCCAAGTGGACGAGTTTTGGCTCGTGAGGGTTTGTAGTGAATATACCCACAAAATTCATAAATAAAAATCCAAATTAACTTATTTCTCAAGTGAGTCATCCTAACACTATCCATTTTCGTAGAAAACACGATTGCACTTAGCATATGCAACAAGCCTTTAAACCCCAAGGTTACCCCAAGTGGACGAGTTTTGTCTCGTGAGGGTTTGCAGTGAATATACCCACAAAATTCATAAATAAATAAAAATATGAAAAATATCCCAAGTCTTCTCCCCACACTTAAAACTTACATTGTCCCCAATGTAAACTAAAATGCAAAGAAAAAGTAGAGAGATACTCCCCTATGGGTTGCCTCCCATGCAGTGCCTTTGTTTATGGTCGTTAGCCCAACATTTCCTTTGAGTGAACTCGTGTAGACCGGATCCTTCAAGGTCCACATTCTCCATTTTTTTCTTGTGAAAACCCTTATAGAGATATGCAGACGACTAGGAAGAGGCTTCAAATCAAGAATTGGTGCCTGCAAATAGAGGGTAAAGACTTCTCGTTAGAATTCAGCAATTTAGCATAAAAGTTGTTACCTGATTTCGGATCGTCATGCAGAGTTGTTACAATTGCTCGTAACTCAGTGCTCAATGTCAAATTTGCACTTTCCAATTTATCTTCACCATAAAGTTCACCGATTTCCTGTGCTAAAGAGTTAATCACATCAATTGAATAAATAGATTTATCATCAGTGGGGTATTGCACGGCATCATAAATATTAAATTTAACACTTTCGCCATCAAATTCCATTGAAAGTGTACCACTATGAACATCTATTTTAGTCTTTGATGTCTTTAAAAATGGTTCCTAACAAAATAGGAGCATTTTGATCACCGTTTTCCATATCAAGCACATAAAAATCAGTAGGAAAGATCAAATCATTGACTTGTACAAGGACATCCTCAACTATACCTTTGGGATAAACATTGGATCTATCAGCCAACTGTATTACAATACTAGTTTTACTCAAAGGTTCAAGTGATAGATTAGCATATATAGAATATGGCATGCCATTTATCGAGGTTCCTAAGTCTAATATGGCTTTTTCAATTTTGGTGCTACCTATCGTGCCTAAAATAGTGAACATACCCGGATCTGGGCACTTAGTAGGTAGCTTTCTTTGAATGACTGCGGAAACATTTTCTCCTACCCTCACCTTTTCATATTTTTTCATTTCCTGTTTCCTCTTATGTGTACACAATTCTTTCAGAAATTTAGCATAACGAGGTACTTGTTTAATAGCATCCAACAATGGAATATTTACCTCGCATTTACGAAAAGTTTCATACAAATCTGAATTTTTCTCATACTTTATGTTTTCTGTTAAAGCAAGAGGGAAAGGAGGTACCGGTTTATATTCAGAGAGAGGAGGAAATTTAGGCTTGGGTTCATCCTTGTCATTCATAACACTGCTGTCTGTTTCTTTCTTTCCCTCATCTGCATTGTCTTGATCTTGTGGTGTAGGCACTGTCTTTTCTGGAATTGCTATCTCTTTATCATTCCTCAAAGTGATTGCACTTACATTTTCTTTTGGGTTCACCACTGTTTGATAGGGTAATTTTCCAGAGCTTTGCGCTTCCAATCGACTGATTGCAGTTGCCATTTGTCCCACTTGTGTACCCAAATTCTGAATACTTGCCCTCGTTTCCTGTTGAAAATTTAAAGTGTTAGTGGCAAGTGTTTTAACAACATCTTCTAAAGACATACTAGGGTGAGAAGATTGGCCCTGTTGTTGTCTATTGGGATACGCTGATTGGTAATGCTGCTGATTTGGAAAAGTTTAAGGTGCGGGTTGACTTGCTTGTGGATTCCCGTAGCTAAAGTTGGGATGATCCCTCCATCCAGGATTATACGTATTTGAATAGGGATCATATTTCCTCTGTGGTTGCCTAGGAAATCCTCCTGCTGCATTTGCCTGTTCAACGGATTCCTCTCGAAGAGTTGGGCACATATCTGTCGGATGCCCTACTATCGCACAAATTTCGCAAGCTTTTACCTGTTGTGTGTTACCTGCACCCATTTGACGAACAAGAGCATTTAAACTCGCAATTTGTTTTTCAATAGAAGAAATTTGTACCTCACTTGCATTCCTCGGTGCAGAATCCAATCTAGTGCCAAATTGTTGAGAGTTGGCTGCCATATTCGCAATTAGGTTTCTTGCAGCCTCGGGAGTCTTATCCACCAACGCTCCGCCACTAGCAGCGTCAATCATGCTTCTTTCGGTACAACTGAGACCTTTATAGAAATATTGGATGAGAAGCTGATCGATGGTTTGGTGATGAGGGCAGCTAACACATAATCTCTTGAAACGTTCCCAATACTCATGTAGGGATTCTCCGTTGTTCTGCCTCACACCGCAAATTGACTTTCTAATGTTGGCTGCCTTTGAAGCTGGAAAATATTTCTCTAGAAATAGTCTTTTAATCTCTTCCCATGTGGTGATACTTTCGGAGGGTAGATAATAAAGCCAATCCTTGGCTGATTCTTTCAGAGAAAATGGGAAGGCTCTTAACTTGATCTGTTCTTCGGTTACTCCGGTAGGTTTCATACTTGTGCATACCACATGGAATTCCTTCAAGTGTTTGTGGGGATCTTCACCTGCCAAACCATGAAAAGAAGGTAGAAGATGTATCAGTCCAGATTTCAATTCAAAATGAGTATTAGTATCAAGATTAGGGAAAGTTATGCATAAGGATTGTTGGTTCAAATCAGGAGCCAAAAGCTATTTCAGCGTTCAATTTGCTGCCATGGCTCCCTTTTCTTCACAAATTTTCTGAGCTTCTTTCCTTAATCTACGACTAGTTCTCTCTATCTCTGGATCACACTTTAAATCACCTTGATTAGTAGATCGAGTTTCGGGCATAAACAATCAAGGGAATTCAAATTACTAATAAAAACAAAAACAAAATAAAATAAAAGGAGGATCACAAAAATATAAAAATAAACTAAAATCAGTCCCCGGCAACGGCGCCAAAATTTGGGGTGCCGTAGCAGACAACCAAAAATAAACCTTACTGCGAACGATAATAATGTAGTAGTGCAAGTAAAAGTCGATCCAATAGAGACTGATTAATCTATTTTCAGACTTTGTATTCCAAAATAGGGGGTTGTTTGATTGTTATTAATTAAAATAACGAATGTGTAAACTACAGTAACGAATTAAATCAAGAGAACAAACCATGGGTTAAGTCAACTTCCACCTTAGAACATAAACTGATCATTGACTCAAGCATACACAATCAATACTTTGAATATTCATCATTAGAATCACTTCCATGTCTTTCCTTAATTTTAGTTAGATAGAAACAAGCGATCTAAATAACCGTATCTACTAAATAACTTCAGACAAGTGCTAAAAGTTTAATCTAGTAGAAGCTTTAAGAATTAGAAAAACCGATGAAGCTAAACAACACAAGCACAAGCGGTTGCATTTAATTTAGTTGAATATTTTTCCTAAGATATAATAATCTCGTGATCTGCAGTCAATTATTAATCTCAGTTGCTTCACAAATTAGAGTGACCAAACAATTATGGATTCAATATCTAATTTAGCAGTAGATTTTAATAAATAATAAACTAGTGTGCACCCTACTAATTAAACAAATCAATCATGTAATTCGAGCACAGAAGAATAATCAATACTTAAAATAACGATTAAACAATTATAATAAATTAGATCTCACAGTGTATTAATCCAAGGCTTCCGTCTCCTTAATCCAAGAACAAGAGTTTAGCTACGCATAACTATTGAAAACACCAAAGAATTATAGAAAGGAAAAGTAATTTTTCATTGAATAAGTACCCCCTTAGATTTATCAAGGTTTCCCTATTTATATTAATAAAATAGCAACCCTCATTATGCCCTAGCTGCTTCCACAAGTCCAATCCGCGAAGGGAAATTGCTGCAAATTCTGCCTCCTCGCTAAGGCGGAATAATCCTTCCATGAAGCCCCGCTGGGGCGGCAAAACATACTGTCCAGCTCCTCAAATTCGTGGAACATGAACCACTCCTTTGCCAGCTGCTTCAAACCACGCGACCCATGGGCTTGCAAGCATGATGAGTGTTCTTTAATATATTTATAAGGCTGCCTGTTCCATTTTAATTTCAAACCAAAGGTTGGCTGCTTCAATTCATGGGCCCCTCCTTTGCATGGTAATTCATGGGCCCCCATGTGTGAGCTGCTATTCATGTGTTAGCTGCTCTAATTCTTTACCAAGCTGCTTGGACCGTGGGCTACTTATTGGAATGCATGCAAGGCTTCACCAATTATCAAATAAATGCTGAATTCGTGGGCTGCTTAGCCCACTTGGAAGTTGGCTACTATAATGTCGTGACCCACTTGCATGGAACTCTGAAATCTTTCCTTGCCCCTTTTGCATTCATTTTACTTTCTTGGTTCAATTGTGCCTAAAATAAAAATATAAGAACAATGAATGTATTTAGGTACAAAATAGATATAAAAGATTAAGTATTAAGGGAACAAAATATAACATATTTCATTCTCATCACTGCTGGCGCAACTGCGCAGCTCCCCAGTACAAGACTGGCGCAGCTGCGCCGGCTCTCGACCGGCAGCAGACAGTTCTTGCAAACGGCAAACTACAAATCCAATTTTCAAATTTCACAATAATTTCGACTGTAACCAGGCTGCATTATAGTTCTAACATACTAGCAGTCCAATACAATAACTATAAAACAATACCCAAACATAAAGTAATGAATCTCTACCAAAATCAAGAATTGGAATTGCCAGAAAATGAAAATGAAGAACAAGAAGGAATTCTATACCTCTACCAAATGAGTTTGCTGCTAATTCTCTCTTCTCCCTCTACTGATATGTATATAAATACTCACTCTCTATATCCTCTCAACTCAACACTTAATCAAAAATCTCAGCAAATGAAAATAGAGGAGAAGAGCTTTCATTTATAGAAGAATTAATATCTAGGCAATGCTTTTCTCTCCCAAATCAATTCAATGGAAATGAAGATTGTATGATGGTAAATGAGAAGTTGGTGGGTTAGTTAGTGGAATATTGAAGCTGTAGCAATCTAGCCATTCTCCTTCATGATGATAGCTAGCAAGCTGAGTTTAAGGAATAGAGAGTAGGCTAGCTTTGAGTATTTCACGTGTGCAAGGATTGTGACTATCAATATGGGACAAGCAAATCAACTTCAGCATTTGTATCAACATTCATGTATACACACACTTATGTTACTTTGCACATGTGATATACCTAGGTTGTATTCATATAATACATGCTTAGGTTGTAGTTTTAATGACATAATGTAATTCATATAATGTAGTAAGTGTAATTTGCACACATATAATCCATGTACATTTTATCTTACCGATATAATTTTCTCAGATACTACACTATCTCCTTTATTATTAAATTCTATTAATCAACAATTGTTTACAATATATCCATGATGTACTATTTTAATGTATACTTCACATACAATTGTCACATACACATTTCATGTAACTCTTACAACTCAATAAGATTTACTATATAGTTTTTATATATATATATATAACATAGTCGCATTGCACTTTACACTTTGTATAATATATAGTTAGCTACTATACGTTATACTTTCAATATCGCATGCTAACACATAGGAATTAATAAATTACTTGTCTTATCAATTAAATACTAATTAATAATATTAATCCATCCTTTATCAATCAATATAATTATTAATCGCCATAACAATTAATTGATATTCATATGATTAATGTTCACATTGAATAAATATAAATTATAAACAAGTTACCTATTATTAATCCATTATTTGCAATAATAATATTCAACACATTATTCTATAACAATTAATATAGATTAATTATTCGCTTAATAATTCCTTCGTTGATTAATATAATCATTATTATTTCTCATCACGGTGCCACACAAGGCATTCAACGAGTTTATCGCAAACTTCATATATTTCTCAATTGTCATAAATATTCAATTTAATATAATTGAGTTAACTCATCTCATAACACAAAATCATTTATATTCAAATAAATTCTCATTCCTATTAATATTTTTATTTAATAATATATGGAAATTCTCGGGTATTACACATTTCATATAACAATATAAGACTTCAAGCTATCTTAAACACATCAAAAGCATGTTATCTCATTACCTATTACACTTATCAAGTCATAAAAATAAGTTAAGCTAAACAAACGCGGCATGAAACCTCAACAAAGCAAAATCACATTTCCCTAACAGCAAGGTCCCCCGCTGGGGCGGGTCCTCCATGGGTTAAAGCCCCGTTGGGACGGGGCCAACTACTGTGGGAAACCCTCAGCTCGTGAACGGCAGAGAAATAAGCCAATTTGGCTTATTTCTCCACACCAAAGTCCGTTTTTTCTCAACATGATGAACATGAAACTTGATAACAACAAAATTTTAGACTCTTTAACATGATTATAACATATAAAATCCTTACAACATATAATCAAAACCAAGTTTTCATGATTTTTGAAGAAAACTACGATATCAAGCGTTCTTGACAAAATTTGCTATTACGAATTCGTTTTTCAATCAATTCATGTAATTCCAATTGCAATAACTCTAATTGTTAACATATTAACATAATCCATGATCAATTTAAATAATAATCCATAATCAAACACCAATTTGATAGTTCAAAGGCTATTCTTTCAAAATTAGTTTATAGTAAATCATTATGAACATAATTTCTTCTTGTTTATCGAAATTACATGGATTGAATTGTTAAAACAACCATATAACTCATATAATAACATCAATATATATATATATATATATATATATATACATCACATATATACATCATGAACACATAATTTACACAAAAGACCTTTATAAAGAAGTTCTTTTATGAGGAAACATGGAATATGTAAAACACAAAATAGAGAAGATTTAAGCATGGAGATTATACCCTTTTCTAGCTTGGATAGGAGAAGAGATGGAGATGATGATGGTGTATTGTTCTTCTCTTGCTTTTTCAAAGCTTCTTCTCTCTCCTTCCTCTTCTTCTTCTCTGAGTATTCTCTCTAACTCTCTCTGTTTTTTTTCTTTCTTTGTTTTCTAAAACTAACGTATCTTTTGTATAACATATATATATATCTGATATACATATATTATACATATAACTATATAAAATATATAACTCCTATATATTAATTATATACACTAACTACTATTTAATATATAGGTTACAAGAATTTGAAAAGTCTATGGCCATGTTTGGCAAAACAAAATTATTTTAAAAACAAATTCTTTTATTAACTAAGGCTATGTTTGGTAAAACAAGTTTAAAACAAAAGTAAGGCCTTGTTTGGTAAAATCAATTAAAACTCCTTTTCAATTCTTTTAATAAATCTTTAATCCATAGATTAAATGCTACACTTATTTAATTAAATTGCAACCTTCTAATTTAATTAAATATAAACTAACATTCATTAATTAATTAAAAATGCACATAATACTCAATTGTCACACTTGCAATTCTCTTATTAAACATAATTCATGTAACAATTAGTAATTTACTATACACACTTAGCACATAATATTATTCTAATTTAATTATTCTTATTTAAATTAGAATTATGCAACACCATTTCTTTCATATCAATTTAATAAATTCTATTGCACTTAATTAAATTATCCACAACAATCACACACTTTATAAATTACATAGTTTATTTATTTAGCTCAATAAATAAATTCAATAAAATATTTATTTAATTCAATAAATATGTACGATTAATACATAAAATTCTCATTCGTTACAATCTTCCATCCTTAAAAGGATTTTGTCTCATGAATCACAACATAAAAAAAAATCTCATCTATTACATTCTTCCCCCCTTAAAAGGATTCTGCCCCCATAATCGATATAGAAGGGGTTACGCAAATAATTAAGCAAATAATTGAGGATACGATTTTCTCATTACATCTTCGAGTTCCCACGTGGCTTCTTCAGCACTGTGGTTCCTCCAGATTACCTTAACAGAAGGTATCACTTTATTCCTAAGTACTTGTTCCTTCCTATCAACTATTTGAACAGGAACATCTTCATAAGTTAAGTCTTTATCAAACTGTAAAGGCTCGTATTCTATTACATGCTTATAATCGTGTTTGTAAGGTCATAACACAAAAATATGAAATACGTTGTGTATATTCTCTAGCTCCGGAGGTAACGCCACCTCGTAAACTACCTCGCCCACCTTTCGTAGTACCTCAAAAGGTCCAATAAATCGGGGACTCAGCTTCCATTTCTTTCCAAATCAAATTTTCCCCTTTCAGGGAGATACCTTTAGGAAAACGAAGCTTCCTGGTAAGAATTCTCGATTCTGTCGATGTTGATCAGCATATTTCTTTTGTCTGTCTTGAGTAGCAACCAATCTTGCCCTGATCAGCTTCACGATCTCAACAGTTTGTTGTACCAATTTCGGTCCCAACAACTGACGTTCACCGACTTCATCCCAATACAAGGGAGTTCTACATTTTCTGCTGTACAACGCTTCGTAAGGCGGCATGCCAATACTCGCGGGGTAACTGTTGTTGTAGGCAAAACTCCACCACGGTAGATGATCATCCCAGCTTCCCTTGAAGTCCATTACGCAAGCTCTCAGCATATCCTCAAGCATCTGAATCGTCCTCTTGCTCTGGCCATCGGTCTGAGGATGGTATACTGTACTCATTCGCAATTGCGTTCCCAGACACTCTTGCAAACGCTTTCAAAAATTTGACATAAAATGCGGGTCTCTGTCGGACATAATTGACACCGGAACACCGTGTCGAGAAATAACCTCCTTGATGTACAGCTTCGCCAATTGTTCTAAGTTGTACTTAATCCTGGTCGGTAGAAAGTGGGCTGACTTTGTCAGTCGATCCACTATAACCCATATCGGATCAAATCCCTTCTGAGTCGCTGGAAGACCAACCATGAAATCCATCGTGATGTGCTCCCACTTCCACTCTAGAATTTCTAATGGTTGTAATAACCCGCTAGGTCTCTGGTGTTCTGCTTTGACTTTCTGGCAACTTAGACATTTCGCAATGCATTCAGCAACGTCCCTCTTCATACTCGGCCACCAGTAATGGTGCTTGAGATCCTAGTACATCTTCGTACTTCCAGGGTGAATCGAATATCTTGAACTATGAGATTCGTTCAAAATCACTTCTTTAACTTCTGGTACTGGCGGTACCCAGATTCTACCTTCAAATCGTAGCAGTCCTTCGTTATCGATCTTGAACTTGAACTCTTTGCCATCTGCTATTCTCTTTCGAATCTTCTCGCATTCTTCGTCGTGAAGTTATGCTTTTTTCACTTTGTATACCAGAGTAGAACCAGTAGTTACTTGAAACAACTTCTCATCCGTCTCCAACGAAAACTTCACTTCTAGCTCTAATCTAGCCATATGTTCCATCAACTGATCCTGATCAGTTAACATGTTCAGCTTCTCCCGACCTTTTTTGCTCAAAGTGTCGGCGACGACGTTAGCTTTACCCGGATGGTAAAGTATTTCGCAGTCGTAGTCCTTGATCAGTTCTAACCATCTTCTCTGGCGCATGTTCAAATCCTTCTAGGTAAAAATATACTTTAGACTCTTATAATCTGTGTGTATTTCACACCTCTCTCCATATATGTAGTGTCTCCATATCTTTAGAGAAAACACTACTGCTGCCAATTCTAAATCATGGGTCGGATACCCCTTCTCGTAATCCTTCAGCTGACGTGACGCATAGGCAATGACTTTGCCGCTCTGCATCAGCACACAACTTAATTCCATATGTGAGGCATCACTATATACTATGAAATTTCCCATACTATTCGGCAAGGACAATACAGGCGCAGTACTCAACCTCTTCTTCAGTTCCTGAAAACTTTCCTCACACTTTTTCGTCCAAACAAACTTAACTATTTAATGAGTCAAATTCATCAACGGGGTTGCGATCTTGGAAAAGTCTTGGATAAATCTCTGGTAATAAGCTGCCAATCCCAAGAAACTCCTCACTTCAGATGGCGTATTCGACTGCTCCCAATTCATTACAGCTTCAACCTTCGACGGATCTACCGAAATCCCATCCTTGTCAATCACGTGGCCAAGAAATTGCACACGTTCCAACCAAAATTCGCACTTTGAGAATTTAGTGTACACCTTTTCTCGTCTCAGAGATTCTAAGGTTACCCTCAAATGTTCTGCGTGTTCCTCCTCAGTTTTGGAATAAACTAGGATGTCATCTATGAATACTACTATGAACTTGTCTAGGAATAGCTTAAACACTCTGTTCATTAAGTCCATAAATGCAGCTGGGGCATTCGTTAGACCAAATGACATCACCAAAAACTCGTAATGTCCATATCGAGTTCTGAAAGCAATTTTCGGTATATCTTCTCTCCTTACCTTCAGCTGATGATATCCACTTCTCAAATCAATTTTCGAGAAGTATTTCGTACCCTTCAGTTGATCGAACAAATCATCGATCCTAGGTAAAGGATACCGATTTTTGATCGTAGCTTTGTTCAATTCCCTATAATCAATGCAAAGCCGCATCGATCCATCCTTCTTTTTGACAAATAAAACTGGCGCTCCCCACGGTAAAACGCTCGGCTGAATATACTTCTTGTCCAGTAATTCTTGTAATTGAACCATCAGTTCCTTCATCTCGATCAGAGCCATTCGGTACGGAGCTTTTGAAATCGGAGCAGTTCCCGGCGCTAAGTCGATCACGAACTCTATCTCCCTATCTGGCAGAAGTCCTGGCAAATCGTCCAGAAATACGTCCACAAACTCCCTAACCACTGATATATCTTCTATCTTTGGGCTCCCCTTACGCATATCAACTATGTAGGCTAGATATCCTACACAGCCTTGCGTCAAAAGTTTCTTGGCTTGCATCACCGTCAGATAACTCACTTGTGTAGGCGATTTACTACCATAGAACACTACCTTTGACGGATTCGTAAGGTTTATCGACTTTTTTTGACAGTCGATTACCGCCCCATGGTTGAACAACCAGTCCATCCCCAATATGACGTCGAATTCCCTAAATTTTATCGGAATCAAATCTACCCTCAGTTCTTGACCCTTAAAGTCCAATCTACAGTTCTTATAAATAAACCTAACAGGAATAATCTCCCTATTCGCAATCTCTATGTTTAAGGGATAAACTAATTCCTCTATAGGTAAGTCTAGGGTCTTAGCAAAATCATCAGATATGAATGAACAAGTAGTACCTGAATCAAATAATACATATGCATTTATACTATTGACCAGAATAATACCTTCCACCACATCTTTTGACTGCACAGCGTCCTGTACCGTTATGTTGAACGTGCGGGCAGTGGGTCGAATAGCTTGCAGTGGCGACGGTCCAGCAATAGTCAGAGTGCTGCCGCTGCCATTTCCCGCTGGCTTCTTAGGGCAGCTACGAGCCATGTGATCCTTGGATCCACATGTGTAGCAAGCTCCCTTCTTCGGGTTTGGACAATTCGGCGCGATGTGGCCTTCTTGACCATAGTTGTAGCACACCCGTTTACCTTTCATGCACACTCCAGCTTGAGTCTTCTTGTATGCAGCACATACTTCGAGCTTCCTCTTCTGCTGGCCTACATGCTAACTCCCAGCAGAGGTGTTGTCGTTCCACTTTCTTTTCTGGTGGATAGCCCCGCTACCACCAGCCTTGTTCTCCGTTTCATTCTTCTTCTTCTTGTCCTGATTGAATTTAGTCACGGCGTCTCTCCCTCCTTCAGCGAGAATGGCCTTCTCCAGCACGGCTGCAAATGTCTTCAGCTGGAACATAGAGACCTTGCTGTAGAGCCAGGGTTTCAGTCAAATCTCCTCGCTTTCCTAGCGTCTGTGCTGACCTGGTAAGTAGCGAACCTGGCCAACTCGTTGAACTTTGGGGCGTATTCCGACACCGTCATCCCTCCCTACTTAAGCTCTAGGAACTGGACCTCCATCTGGTCCTGCGAACTAACAGGGAAGTACATTTTAAAGAACATCTCTTTGAAACATTCCCGCGGTATGACTCCTTCACCCTCTCAGGTCTTATTGGCCTGCCACCAGAAGCTAGCATCCGACTTCAACATGAAAGTCGCGAATGTCATTTTTTGGTCTTCACTAACCCTATCCACGTCGAAGACCTTTTGCATCTCCATCACCCACGTATGGGCGTCTATAGGGTTAGTCGATCCCTTGAATTCAGGTCATCCTACTGCCTTAAACTCTTTAAATGTTGTGCCCTGCATTTGCAGCTAATTCGCAAGTGCTCCTATTAGTAGGTTCACCAACTACTAAACCGAGTTTGGATTCATTCCGTCGTTATTTTTCGTTGAACCCTCGGGGTTTTGACGTGTTGGTCTTCTTCTAGGAGGCATTTTCTGTTAAGAAAATATTATTATTAGCTCCTTGACTCAATTCTTATATATTCAAGTTCAACTTAAACATTTAAATAACTCAGTTCATATATGAACACATTGCATATAAATAAACTTCTTTTATTCATTACTCGTAGTAAAAATATAGGATAGATAGCATCTATGCTATTTTACATCACCTTTTCTGAACTGGAACAGTTGCAGGATTACATTATTATCTCATCCCATTCTTCTCTCAAATTATGGGATTTACATTATTTAATACAAAAAGCAACACATAAATAAAAGCTCTACTGCCTAGGCATGTTAAGGCGTCGCACAGCCTCTCTGCGTTCTTCCTCTATCACCCAAAACACCGTTCTTCGGTCCACCACGTACCATGGTAAACCTTGGAACTGAGCTGGGTAAAAGAAAATATAATTCTGGGCCCTATCTATGGCTATATGGAATGCATATTCTGTCTCCCTCAGCTTGGCCCTCTTGGCCTCAGCCTCGTCTTCAGCTTGATCAGCTCGTTGAGTAGCCCTCAAGCTTGTCTCCTCAGCTCTGGCACGCTTCGTCGACTCCTCTTGGATATCTTGCTTCAGCTTCGCTATCTCGGCTCGTGCCTCGTCCCTATCATTCTCTACGTGGACTATCATCCACTGCATTTCTCCTATCTCACTATCTATCTCTTCGATAGTCTCGTCCCGCTGCTGGATAGTTTCTTTGAGCTCTCCGACTCGACCATGTAGCTCCACGTTACTGTCGTAAACTACTTTATACATCTCAGCACTAGTAGAGTGAGGTGGGAATTCCTCCTCGGGATCCTCTTCCTCCTCTTCAGACTCTTCCTCGTCCTCTTCCTCTGGAATAAGTGTCAGCTCATGCTCCCAACCAGCTATGGTGATCATAGGAGATGCCTCTCTCCTAACCAGCTGCTCCCAGACAACATGGATGTCCCGGGGCTCCTCCTCTCTAGGCACCTGAGGTGTATCCTCTCTAGCCTGACTAGACTCTTCAATGTTCATCATCCTGACAAAAGAATTTTAAAGTTTAATTATTACATGCTATCGAACCATCACTCTTCGAATACTATAACGTAAACACATAGCACATAAGGTAGTTTATTATCTTTACCTATCATCTCTATCTTTTCGATTTTTCTATAAGGCTACTACCTAAGGTTTTCCTCCCACCTAAGGTTCATAACCTACTGCTTTGATACCAACCTGTGACACTCCCAAATCCGGGTATTTCGTTTCCACATGATTTGGTGTTCACTTTCTAATTAAAACATACATCTACCCAATAATAAAGAATTGTAAAATAAATTACAACCTTCATAAATACTTAAATAAAATCTTCCTTAAAAAAATTACAACTTGTCCAAAATAAAATCCAAGGGTTATCTAAACCTTGACATCAATTAAATAAGTAGGAAATAAAACATCATTAACTAAGTCTTATTACAATCAGATATTGAAGACAACAAGTCTTCACTTGCTCATCTTTCTTTTTCTTTTACTTGTTGACGGTACGTCAACATTCTTGGCTTCAACTTCAAGGGGTTGTAAAATATGCAAGAGTGAGCAAACAAAAGCTCACTTGAAATACAACAGTGATATGACATAACTGAATAACTTCAAAAGGTTTGAATGACTTTACTTTCATCAAAATATAGAATTGAATAATAATTCTTTCATCATTTTCAAAGTTCGAATATAGATTTTATCTGAGTTCATATGACCTTGAACTATGTCCTAGGTTATAAATATTTCTATTTAAAACCTTTAACAGTCATTGAGACTATGGACCTTTAACTCGTACTTAGGGGGATCAGCCCTTCGTACCATGTATTGTGCACAACCATCTTAATGCTTTCGCATAAATGTCCCCTAATAAATAGGGTTGTTCATTCTCAGTATTTGAATACAACTCCGTACCAAAGAAAGTTTGGTTTGGATAGATAAAGGAACTTTGGAGTTTCAACTATCATCAACTAAGGAGTAGTTGAATCAACTCACAATACTTTAACAGTTCGATAATATACGAATTATGAACCAAATGTAAGATACAATAATAGGTTTCATGATAACTAGGCATGCTTTGGAAATAACTTAAAGCATTCGATAGATCAAGTAGATCTTGCTTGAACAACTAAGTCAAGATCACATTACTGAAATAATACCTCAATACTTATGCTTTACGAATATTTGAATACAGTATAACTTGTATAATACATAACAAGTTAAGAAACGAAAATGAACTTTCATGATATATTGAGCAATGGTTAGAGAACTTGCACAATGAAAAGATACAATGATAAAGCTTGCATAGCGTATAAGAATGGTTTAGAAAGCTTGCACAAAATAAATAACAAGTTTAGAAATAGAAACTTGCTTAACGTAAAAGAATAAGGATTAGAGAACTTGCCTCAAGCGCAAGCTACACTTTAATAATTACAATCACTTTCACAATTATCCTACACATTACATTACGTTTAAAATGTCTATTAGTACTTAACTATAATGTTTAAACCGTTGAACTTTATACTCAAGTCCAACCTAACAATATAGTTATGACGTACGTCGATACTAATACACATACGTGAGGCTAAACTCACAATCAAGCACCTCATACACGTATAGCACTTTTACTGTCATATTGCACCTTACGGTAATAATATCCAAGCACACATATCATATAACAACATAAGACTTCAATCTATCTTAAACACATCAAAAGCATGTTATCCCATTACCTATTACAGTTATCAAGTCATAAAAATAAGTTAGCTAAACAAACGCGGCATGAAAACTCAACAAAGCAAAACCACATTTCCTGGACAGCAATGTCCCCCGCTGGGGTGGGTCCTCCATGGGTTAAAGCCCCGCTGGGGTGGGGCCCACTGCTGTGGGAACCACCCATCTCGCGAACGACAGAGAAATAAGCCAATTTGGCTTATTTCTCCACGCCAAAGTCCATTTTTCTGAACATGATGAACATGAAACTTGATAACAACAAAATTTTGGACTCTTTAACATGATTATAACATATAAAATCCTTACAACACATAATCAAAACTATGTTTTCATGATTTTTGAAGAAAACTACGATATCAAGCGTTCTTGACAAAATTTGCTATTACGAATTCGTTTTTCAATCAATTCATGTAATTCCAATTACAATAACTCAATTCTTAACATATTAACATAACCCATGATCAGTTTAAACAATAATCCATAATCAAACACCAATTTGATAGTTCAAAGGCTATTCTTTCAAAATTAGTTTATAGTAAATCATTATGAACATAATTTCTTCTTGTTTATCGAAATTACATGAATTGAATTGTTAAAACAACCATATAACTCATATATTAACATCAATATATATATATATATACACATCATATATATACATCATGATCACATAATTTACACAAAAGGCTTTAACAAAGAAGTTCTTTTATGAAGAAACATGGAATATGTAAAACACAAAATAGAGAAGATTTAAGCATGGAAATTATACCCTTTTCTAGCTTGGATAGGAGAAGAGATGGAGATGATGATGGTGTATTATTCTTCTCTTTCTTTTTCAAAGCTTCTTCTTCTCTCTTATTCCTCTTCTTCTTCTTTGAGTATTCTCTCTAACTCTCTCTGTTTTCTTTCTTTCTTTGTTTTCTAAAACTAACGTATCTTTTGTATAACATATATATATCTGATATACATATATTATACATATAACTATATAAAACATATAACTCCTATATATTAATTATATACACTAACTATTATTTAATATATAGGTTACAAGAATTTGAAAAGTCTAAGGCCATGTTTGGCAAAACAAAATTATTTTAAAAATAAATTTTTTTATTAACTAAGGCCATGTTTGGTAAAATATGTTTAAAATAAAAGTAAGGCCTTGTTTGGTAAAATCAATTAAAACTCCTTTTCAATTCTTTTAATAAATCTTTAATCCATAGATTAAATGCTACACTTATTTAATTAAATTGCAACCTTCTAATTTAATTAAATATAAACTAACATTCATTAATTAATTAAAAATGCACATAATACTCAATTGTCACACTTGCAATTCTCTTATTAAACATAATTCATGTAACAATTAGTAATTTACTATACACACTTAGCACATAATATTATTCTAATTTAATTATTCTTATTTAAATTAGAATTATGCAACACCATTTCTTTCATATCAATTTAATAAATTCTATTATACTTAATTAAATTATCCACAACAATCACACACTTTATAAATTACATAATTTATTTATTTAGCTCAATAAATAAATTCAAAAAAATATTTATTTAATTCAATAAATATTTATGATTAATATATAAAATTCTCATTCGTTACATTGATGTGTTCCCACTTTCATTTTGGAATCTCAAGTGGTTGCAATGGACCCTTTGGCACTTAATGCTCTGCCTTGACACGTTGACAAGTTAGACACCTTGAGATAAACTCCGCGATCTCTCTCTTTATGTTTCTCCACCAAAATATATGTCGAAGATCACGATACATTTTGTTACATCCAGGATGGATTGCAAACGGTGTGTTGTATGCTTCCATCATAATTTTATACTTTAAATCAGAGTCGTTAGGAACACAAAGTTTGGAGTTGACTCGAAGTGTTCCCTCTTCATCGATTCTTGCTTCTGGAATAGCACCTTCTTGCACCTTCTTCTTCATATTCATCAGCTCCGGGTCTGTAGATTGAGCAACTTTAACTCTATCAATTAAAGCTGGTTCTGCGCGTATATTTGCCATCTTCAAAAGGTCCTTGGAGTCTTTAACTCTATCTCCTGTCTTGGTACCTCCAAGGGACAAAGTTCCCCTGTTCATGTATATATCAGTCAACTAAAATGCTATGAGCTGCATGCTAGGGCAGAAAGATGATAAAGGCAAGGAAAGAGCTATCTATTACCTCAGCAAAAGATTCAGCAGCGACGAGCAGAAATACAACTTGATTGAAAAAACCTGTTGTGCTTTAGCATGCGCCGCCATGAGATTACAACATTATCTTCATAGACACACAACCTATCTTATATCCCGCATGGATCCTCTGAAGTACATATTCAGCAAACCCATGTTAAATTTTCGATTGTCCAAATGGCAATTAATCCTCCAGCAATTTGACATTATCCACGTGACTCAAAAATCTATCAAAGGTCAAGGATTGCTGATCAATTGGCCGAAACACCATCAGGGAATTTCTCGAACCTTTGGAAACTTATTTTTCAGATGATGGGATAATGACAATTCAGCAAAACCTTCGTGAAGATACAGGCCAATTCTGGAAATTGTACTTTGACGGGGCTGTAAAAATGGAAGGTGCAGGAGCTGGGGCAGTTCTTATATTCATTATGGGAGAATAGTATCCCATGGCCATCAAACTGCAGTTTGTCAATACCAACAACACAACCAAGTATAAAGGCTGTATAATGGGATTAAAACTTGCCCAATCCATGGGTATCAAACAGTTATTGGTCTTTAGAGATTCTGAGTTGGTCATCAAACAAACCACCAGGGCCTATCACACCATAGAATTGCATTTTCTTCCTTATCATCGGCAAGTTATCAAGATGGCTACAGAATTTGAAGAAATAGCCTTCATCCACATCCCTCAAAATAGAAATGATTTCGCGGATGTATTGACAATATTGGCTTCCTTGATCCACATATCCGATAGATGGGGAATTCCTGATATCAAATTTATAAGCCAGAAGGCACCAACCTATGGGAATTACATTGGAAAAGTATCAGATGAACTGCCTCCCATCAAACAGCCTTGGTATCAGGATATCAAAGAATATCTTCGAGATGGATCTACGCCCGCTGGGGCAAGTTAAGCTGAAAGGAAGCGGATCCATAAGATGGCTATGAAATTCTATTTAAGCGGAGATGCACTTTACAAAAGGGATGCTGGAATAGGCTTTCTAAGATGCCTAGACAAAGATCAATCCCAAAGACTTATGGATGAAGTCCACAGTGGAGTATGTGGTCCACATATAAGCGATCCTTTACTTGCCAAAAAGATATTAAGAACGGGACACTACTGGATTTCTCTCAAAGCCAACTGTGACGATCAGGTAAAGAGATGTTATCAATGCCAAGTTCATGGGAATGCCATCCAGGCTCCTCCAAATGAACTACATAATATAAGTTCACCATGGCCCTTTTCTATGTGGGGGATGGACGTGATCAGACCAATCGAGCCCAAAGCCAGCAATGGTCATCAGTTCATCTTCACCATGATCGACTACTTCACTAAATGGGTAGAAGCTGCCTCTTTTCCCAAAGTTACTAAGGAGGTAATCATCAATTTCATCAAAAATAATGTAATATGTCGATATGGACAGCCGGAGGTGATCGTATCAGACAATGCTAAGAATCTAAACAACCAGATGATGAAGGAATCATGCAGTAAATTCCACATCAAACATCTTAATTTCGTCATTAATCGTCCCAAGATGAATGATGCTGTCGAAGCAGCCAACAAAAATATCAAGAAGATTATGCAAAAGATGTCCGCCAATCACAAAGGATGGCCTGACTTATTGCCTCTGACACTGTTAGCCTACAGAACGTCAATGCGCACTTCTACTGGGATTACCCCCTATTCACTGGTCTATAGCATAGAAGAAGTACTCCCCATAGAAGTAGAGATGGAATCATTAAGAGTGTTGATAGATGATCAGATGGAAGAAGACCGGTACCACCAGTTATATTTGATAGATGAGAAAAGAGCAGAATCCATCTTCCATGGTCAGTTATATCAGGAAAAGATTGCTCGGTCTTATAACAAGAAGGTCCGGTTTAGGCAATTCAAAGAAAATGACTTGGTGCTGAAGAAGATCCTCTCCAATCAAAATGAAGTTAGGTGAAAATTCGCCCCAAATTGGGAAGGCCCTTTCATTGTCAAGGAAGTGTTGACAGGAGGAGCCATCAGATTGCAAAAAATGGATGGGGAGGATTTCCCCCAACCCATCAATTCAGACACCGTGAAAAGGTACTATGTCCGAATCACCTGCAAACCGCCATCCCGGTCCTATGAAAAAAATTAATCAATTAAAGCAATTTAAGTCTTTACTGCTAGGCTTGAACTATGTAAGACTTAATCTCCCCCATACTCAGGAGTACGTAGGCAGCCATTTATGGTGCGGTCTAACCCTCAAAAGAAAAAGCCAAACACTTTACCCCTAAACTCAAATACCTAATTAAATACCAGTCTTAAGACACACCAAACCATACATAAAATCCAAATCCTATAAAGCCTCCATGATCAACGAACCATTTTGAGAGACCCTTCGACATCTCAATGTCAGTCCATCAAGAAAGAGTTCGTGATTCATCAAGACAACAAGTCACAAGGAAAGTGGCAATCATCGAGCAAAGATCAAAACATATACAAATGGGAAGTGAATAAAAATATATTTCCTTGCCATATAATACTGTTTAATATATACAATGTGTCTTGTACATGACAAAAATGGCTAACCTAGTGTATGCAGGAAAATGAAAGCTAGTCTATAAACCTACGGTCAAACGGGACAACAAATCCAACATAGCATCCCTCTTTGAAGATGGAGGTACATCTCTGGGCTGCTGTCCTTTGGTCTCAATACGAGCTAAAAGATCTACGGCCATCTGCAGAGTGTTACCATGATCATCCATAAATGCACTCATATCTGCGACAATGCCCTCCATATAGGATCTAAGAGCAGTACTATCAGTAACAGAAGCATCCCTGGTAGCTCGAGCCTCATCCCTCTTAGCAAAAGCAGTATCCGGACCATATAGGGTCGTCAAAATTAATGCCCTAGTATGATTCCTCTCAAAGGTCAGAAGCTATATCATCTGCTCTAAAGACTCTACAGAAGGTGGGGTAGCAGCAGCTGAAGAGCTAGGAATGTTGCTGACCAGAACTGCTGTCAAACCAGCAAATAACTCATCCTTTGTGGGAGAAACAGGATCCTCCATGGGCTCCTCCCCATCTGAATCAGTGCTGGGCTCTGAATAAACCACCGTAGCTGATGCAATGTCTGCCTCTAACCACGCATAATACTCTAAGGAGTGACCTGGGTGACTCGCTAAAAAATCAGCCCTCTCTCGATGAGTTCAATAATCATAAACTATGGCTAGATCATCCTCTGACAAAGATAAGGTTGATGATCGCCGATCTGAAGCTCCATCAAAAGGATGAACATCCTAAAACTGATCAAAGTGTCCCATGACAGCTAGAGGATGATATGTAGTCACCCCTCTCAGGCCAGCCAAGGGCAAGAAGTCCATACCCACTGTGAGAGTAACAAAACTTTAAGGGAAGTTGAATCCTGAGCAAGGCAAGATGGAAAAGGGATCCTCAATCACAGCTAGAAAAACAAACCAAGAGGCTGCATCTATACAGTCAGCCGGCCAAAAAAGAATAAGACATGGTTATCTCATGTGTAAAGCAGTACCCGTGGCATTTGAAAGTGCCAATAGGTCTCAGATGCATCATGAACCAAACGTATACCAATACGGCGCTGAAAAACTCAGTGGTTTGAGTTTGACAAAATGTGGCCGACATTAAGGTCTCTGCCAAGATTATAAGAAGGATGGTATGACCCTTGCTTAAAGCACTCACTACAGTGATCAAGCTAATGTCCAGGTGATCCACGTATAGCGGCATGTACATATAGGCTACAATGCACATCAAGGAAATATCTACTCGGGCAACCCGCCACTCATCCTCAGAAATGGTGAAATCTCCTGAGTATAATAAGTAGCTGTCTGTTGACCCAAAATGGTCAATCAAGAAATCCATGGACACAACATGTCCTGAGGTGATCTCATCTAAAATGATCGTACGGTGTAAACCTGTTAATGTCATGAACTGCCGCCTTAACTCACCAACAGCCACTCTAGCGCAGGGCCTATCCAATGAAAAATTCGTGATGCGCTTATACTCCTCTAATATAGGAGTCAACTCCCGGGTACCGAATCTAAAGACCTGCCTCTCGGGAATCCAGCAAGATAGCATACCCTCCAAAAAACCCACCAGAACTTGGAAGGTCAGGAGGGACATTGAGTGTCTCAACATATGATCAACGGCCATCCAGTCTGAATGAGGTAAACTATCATACCAAGACCTCAAAGACGAGGCTATCAAGGTGGGTGGGCTATGCTAAATACGAGTGATGATAGATGAAGACATCTGTATAACCGTATAATGAGACCATCTAGGCGTCAATGCTAGCTCATCAATATAAATGCATGTCCATAATATATAATGCATGCATCATGATAAATAACAATGATAAATGACGATGTGATGCAATAAATAGAAAGCATTATATATACATCCCTAAATACATCATCTAGTAAAGATTAAATACATCGTCTTTGTCTACAACTAAAAATAAAAATTGCAGAAAAATGGGGCTTATCCGCCCAATATCTAACAGAGGACTATCAAAAGAGATAACGAAAGCCTATTAAAAGAAATCAATATTATCTACATCATCTAGCCAATAAACCTGTCGTAACTCCTCTTGAGTCACCGTATCTCTGCCAAAAGGAATATCGGGTCGATATAGAGGGGGATCTACTCCAGTAAAGCTATCAGAATATGGGCCACCTAATGGACCAGCGCCAAAGCTGGATGGATCAAAAGAATCTACCTTTGATGGATCCCTGCCTAAATACCTGATGAAAAAATGCTCCTGGTCTAACCGCTGAGTCAAGCTAGCAATCTGCTCTAAGTGGGTAGGCTCTCAAATGCAGACAATCCAGTCTGTCATCATCACAGACCCAGGAACCATATCCGCTATAAACTGAGTGGCGTGGGTCTGAGTCCAAATGGTACGAGGAGTCCACCAGTGATAGAAGGCATCCTGAGTGAAAGGACCCTCTGATAAAGTAAAGCTATCTAAGCCCATCGAGGGAATCTATATGACCGGCTGAGATAAAGACCAGTGCCGTCTAGCAGGAGGAAAATATGGAATACAAATCTCCCCTATAATGCTCCTAATAGCTCGCTCTCCCAAATAGAGCTCCCAGCCACCCTCGGTCAAAAAAGGGATTCGACGAGTGGATAATGCATACTCTGCCCTGGTGAGAAAGCCATCCTCGAAACCAACTGTCAGATGATCTGGGTATAAGGAACCCATGTGACGACGTCGGCAGTCAATAACTCCAACTGTAAATGAGAATGGGTAAACCCCTACGCCACAGGGACCTTTGCCAAAGTGGAGTAATGCCAGCACTGTCCCCGCGGATAGGTCTCCAGACCTAAGGTAGTAACTGGGAGTAGGCAAGGGAGCCTCTCATATGCCCAAAACTAAAAATGCAAAGATTAAATGTCCTTAGTGATAAAGATTGACAACTCAAGCGAGGGAAATTGAAAGATAAGGGGAAATCATACTCACCAGCAAAAATAGGTAAAAGCCTAGCTAAGCCTCTATGACGCCCTCTGAGCGTAGACGCATCCCTCAAAGGAAATAGGCGAAGGTGAACGAGCCCCAATCAAAGTGTTTGATGCAGTCCACGTCACGAGTAGCACTGACTAAAGCAAAAGAGTTCATCGAGGAGTTGTTCGCCAGGAAACAACCCCTGATGATGAACAAGAACAATCACCGAAGAATGTAATCTCTATCCCTCTGATCAGCAGGTAGAGGCTAGAACAAAGCTCCACTTGAAGCATAAATTCTCAAAGGGCCAGAACCGACAGCCCGACCCTTGAGGGCCGAAGGAGGAACTCCCAATAGGGATCAAACTGCAGCCGGTGAAATATTAGCCACTAAATGCACAAGCTCCCCTATAAACTCCAATCCAGTGATGAACTGCCAATCCATCGGTGTCATTATCACCTCGTAGTCCAATAAATAGAGAGATTGAGTCTGGTAAAACCAGCGCTCAGATAAAGCCCGCTGATAACCCCAGGGGCAGCGACGGGAAGGAATAGAAAAGAAAGCCTGAAAGCCCCAAGAATGGACTATCTCCTTATACTCCGGATGCAGGGTCCGGTCTAAAGAATAAATGCTGAACCAGTTCCCCCTGGGCTGAGTGAAGCCAAGAACCTGCATCAATTTCAAATTAAGATTAAACCATTGCCCCAAAAGTGGAAAAAGAAGAAAATCAAAAATGAAATTTTATATTACCTCCTTCGCGTGAAGATAGATCAATGGGTGACGTCTCAAATCATGCATAAGATCAGGAATCATCACACTAATACCTGAAAGATCCCGACGGGGGGTAGAAGAAGAAGGTTTGGGGTCCACAACAGGAACATCCTTCTCATCGTCTATAACGTCCGTCCTATTAACTCGAATAAGAAAAATTACTGACTTGGTCAAACGGCGAGGCTGTCGGGCCGGACGAGGCAAAGGGACATCATAAGCCGTCCTCCTCACACAAGAGGAAACCATACAAGAGCTACTCGGTCTGCCTGAATCCATGACCTGAAAAAAATCTCCAAATCACCTCAGAAAGGTTTAGGTACATTTTAAATTTAAAGCTCATTAAATTCAAGTCATTACATCATGCATAACCTATGTGTTAAAGCATGCATTAGTTTAGCATACATCCCTAGTAGAGTTAAATTTGAATGTTCATTAAATACCCAAACTCATAAATTTTTTTTGCCAGAGTCTCCTTTGTAAAATGGACTATCCGCATGCACATAGGCATGACTAGGTCGCCATTCAGTAACACGCCAACCCAAAATCAAGAGTATTTCATATGACATGTGAAAAATATTAAAATTAAACCCACAATGATAGCCAAATCACTATGTGTATTTTTTAAAAAAATTCGTGTTCATCTATCCTCAAATAGGATGACTAAACCAGTCAAAAAAGGTGAAAAATTGATTGTCAAGAAAATGAAATTTTTTCATACCGGAATGTTCAGCATGGTAAAATAAAAGTATTTACTAAATCTGTTCATTTTTATTAAGCCATCTATGCATACATATTTGATACATTGCGTTTAAACCCATTTACATAAAATCTAGCATTCTAACGGTTAAAACTTGAAAAGAAAGGATGTAAACGTTACCAGAGTTGTGCAGAACGTTTGTACGGTGATGGATTTCAAGAAAGGTAGCCCAAATTAAGTAGATCTGAGAGAGAATTTTTGAATTTTTTAGTTTCGTTCAAGTTGAAAATAACTTTTGATGGGTCAGAGGTGGCTTAATTCCACCTACGGTCTATCGAGAGTCTACCTGCGGCAGCCATAGGTAGACCTACGACAACCCAGGGTGGGTCCCACCCCCTTCAGCTCGATCAAATTTAAGTTACAGCAGTGTCCCCTAAATTTGAAAAGTCAAATACACAAAAAAGGTTCTACGCGATTGAGCAGAAAAGGCCTGAAATCTTGAAATAGGATACCAAACTTTGGATGTTTGAAAATTTTCTGTAAACTATTGGTGACTGCCCCAACGTAGCATCGGAGAGGGATCCGATGATACAAATCATTGGCAACAACTCCAGCGTAGCATCAGAAAAGGTCCAGTGGTGTAAGCCATAGGAAACTGTTTCAACGAAGGTCAGAGTACTTGATACCGCAAACCGTTGCAGACAACTCCAGCGTAGCATCGGGAAGGGTTCGGTGGTGTAAACCGTTGAGAACTACTTCAGCAAAGATCGGGATATCTGATATTGGAAACCGTTGGTGACGACTTCAGCGTAGCATTGGAGAGAGATCTGGTGACTTAAGCCGTTGAACACAACTTCAACGAGGGTATCGAGACCGACCGGTGATGAATGTTGTCAACTACCAGCAGAGCAGGAACCGTCGTAAACTACTAGCATAGCATCGGGAAAACTTGGTGAGAGCAACTGGGGAAAACTATCTTCATCGGGAAGGACCGATGATGAAATCTGTTATAAAAGAAATCTCCAGCTGAGGAATCGAGGCAGTTCAGTGATAGGAGACCGTTGTAAACTACCGTTTGACTAGGCATCGAGAAAGTTCGATGATGGTCAACCTTTGTAAACTACTGTTCGAGTAGGCATTGAGAAAGTTTGGTGATGGTCAACCTTTGTAAACTGCCGTTCTAGTAGGCATCGAGAAAGTTCGGTGATGATCAACCTTTGTAAACTACTGTTCGAGTAGGCATCGAGAAAGTTCGGTGATGGTCAATCGTTATAAACTATAGTTCGAGTAGGCCTCAACAAGGTTCGGTGATGGTTAACCGTTGTAAACTACCGTTCGAGTAGGCATCGAGAAAGTTCAATGATGGTCAACCTTTGTAAACTACCGTTCGAGTAGGCATCCAGAAAGTTCGGTGATGATCAACCTTTGTAAACTACCGTTCGGTGATGGTCAATCATTGTAAACTACCGTTCGAGTAGGCATCGAGATAGTTCGATGATGGTTAACCTTTGTGAGCCATCATTCGAGTAGGCATTGGGAGGATTTTATGATAGTGATCATTGAAAGCTCTATCCCCGACAGAAACATCGGCATCAACCTAATAGAAATCCAAATCGTTGGCGACAGCCCCAGCGTAGCATCGGATAGGATTCGGTGATGCAAGCTATTGAAAACTACTTCAGCGAAGATATCAGAGAATCTGGTATTGTGAATCGTTGGTGACAGTCCCAGCGTAGCGTCAGGAAGGATCCAGTGATGTAAACTGGTGCAAACTATCATCAGGATAAGCATCGGGAATCCCCAATGAGGTCACTCGTAAAAAGAGGAATATCCCCAGTGGAGGTAAAGTAAGAATGTATATTTGGAAAAGAGAGCGTTGGTAACAAACCCAATGTGAATTTTAGGAAGGTTCGATGGTATCAGCCATGAAAGTCACCCCAGCAAAGAATAGGGAATGGTCATTAATACAACCTGTGGCAACTAACCCTACAAAGGCATATAACATTCATAATATGGCATACCATGCATTGCATTACATTTTCATTTATAATTTCTAGTGTCTAGCAATCTTTATCCTGTTCATTCCATTGCACTGCATAAACATGATAAAGAGGGGCATCTGTAAACACTTGAAATTTTGCATTCTTGTTACTAACCACGCAAGAGGGCAAAACCATCTTTTATCGTCTGCATACAACCCTAGAAGTCTACAACATCAAATCAAACCCCCAAAGACAGCCCCGGGAAATCATCAAACCAGACCCCCGGAGATAGCCCTGGGAAATCATCAAACCAGACCCCCGGAGACAGCTCTGGGAAATTATCAAATCAGACCCCCGGAGACAGCCCCGGGAAATCATCAAACCAGACCCATAGAGACAGTCCCAGGAAATCATCAAATCAGACCCCCCGAAGACAACCCCGGGAAACATCAAATCAACTTTAGAGATAACCTTGAAGACAGACAGAAATTAACAGCAATCAAACCTCGGAGATAACCCTGAGGAAAGACAGCTACAACGTCAAGCCCAGAAACTAACCCAGAAGGGAAAAAGGGTAATTTTTCTAACTCAACATCACTTAAGATCAAATTACTATAAATAAGGTCATACAAAACCATCACAGCAATCCCGAGTGAAAACTGCGCCGGACAGCTCAACGGACTAATTGTGAAGACTTGAAGATCTGGTCCTGGACCCATCTTCCTGGATTCAAAAAAGGTCAAACCCTATGTCACGTCATAGCTCTCAGAAAGATCTTTTCGGAAAGGTATGGCACGCCTCCATCGGATTCTCGGATTGCAAGTTATGAAGGTTTCAAGTAAACTGTATGTTAATCGAGGTGCACATACTTTTAGATGGCGGGGTCCACCAGTCCCAGCCACAGGTCTACCTATGGTTGCTATAGGTAGAGCCGCGGCTGGCCAGGGCTATATATACCCCCTCTGTTGGTTCGATTTAGATGACACAATTAACGCGCAAATATACGCGGCCAACGAGTAATAAAGTGTAAGTACAGATATCGTCTCACAGAGAATTAATGGATAAAAGACACCAAACCACTAGCACATAATCATCTTAGTCTTATTTAAACAGATGGTAAAGAGAATGAATTAAAACTAAGTTAAACTAGGCAAGAAATTAACTTAAACTAATTAATTCTAGAGTTAAAATCAGATAATGAAGACAAGAGATTCCAATTTCCCCTAATGATTCGTTTAAATCGACATACTTCTAATTAGGTCAAATTAATAGTCAAGATAGTTAGCCGAGAACATGAACGTGAGAGAAGGCCATCGTACGATGCACCTACTCCATATCACGTGTAATCTACAGATGATAGAACGCACATAAACACCAACATTATCTAAACCCCTATATGTCTATGGTGTTTAGAAATAAATAGGGTTTAAGGTCAAGTCCTCTATTGACTACGGACGGCGCTTCGGTATATGTTTATCCTAAGCGCAAATCATACATCCAACGCCATGTGAATGCACAATCACCCGCTACTACTATTAGATCTAAACCTACGCTTTGTCTTTCAAGTCCACATAGGTTATCACATTAATTGGTCACGAATCAATTAAGCAATGCAAGCACGAATCGTAATAGACAGTCATATATCAATCAAAGAGACAAGCATGGAAGCATATCAAAGTAAAGTACTCAAAAGGTTCCATTGGAACCTCAAAATAAGCTTAAGCCATAAATAACTGAAGTATATTATCCACAAGATTCAATAACATCATCTAAATATACAATGCAATAGCAAAGAGAGATTAAGGATAGAGATTTCAAATCTTTCTCCAAGCTTGGACCCTTGATGTCAATCCTCTTGCTTCAATCTTCAATACAAATCAAACCCTAGAATTTAACTACTTTAAACTAGTCTAACACTAATCTCTAACCTAATCTACTCCTAGACAAGGAATTGAAAGAGAAGGAAGAGGAAAAACTATGGCTTAAGGCTAATACATGTATATCTGATCCTCTTTTTTGCCCAAAACGAGCCCCCTTATATCTCACTCAAAAGCCAAGTCCCATTCAATTGAAAAGTCAACTTTGGCACAGCTGGGAACTAGAATGCACTAGAATCCGCGCGCCCGTGCCAAGGCTTTTCTGCTACAGAGTCCTCTGGTAAAACGGCCATAACTGTTTATCCGGGAGGAGTTACGAGGCCTGCTACCTGTCAAATTGAAGCTATCAAAGATCTCTACAACTTTTATTCTTTGAGAATTGAGAAATAATGGATGGATGAAGGCTGAAATTGAGCTCCAACTAACAGCTATAAAATAGAAATCCAAAATCGTGGAGTTTAACGGTCGTTGGTATATGGGGCATAACTCTCGCCTCCGAACTCCGATTGGGATGATTCAAGATGTTCCGAAAAGCTTAGAAGACGCTCTATAATATAACTAAGCTCCAATCCAAGAACATAAAATGAACATAAACCCCCCAAATGATGTCCGGATTGCTTCAAAGGCCATTCTTGCTCCTTTTGGCCTCTAGACTCGTGGCATCACCTTCATTGCTTCCTCACCCATGCTATCTTCATGCTTTAAGCCCATTTCAGTGCTTCGCCAAATTTAAGCTCAATTTGCACCTAGAGAGTTTCTAAACCTAAAAATCATAAAACAAAGCAAAAACACATAAAACGCACAACGATACTTGAGTTTAAGCAACAGAATTAGTTGGTTACTATCCGAATAAGTGGTCATAAAAGCCACTTATCAAATACCCCCAAACTTAAACGTTGCTTGCCCTCAAGCAACCAAAACAAAACTAAACAAAAGATGCAATGCAGTATCTACAATGTATGCAACCTACGCTATCATAATGCAAATCCAAGTTCCCTGCCAGTATTGAACTTTCAAAGCAATGCCTTAGAAAATCACGAGATAGTCGAACAAATAAGCTACCCAAAACAAGACAATAAGGCATATTCTGTAAATCCAAAACTGTCAGCACTGATGTATTGTGCGTTGTGTGCCTAGCAACCATTAGATATGCATTCAGATAAATAACTCACATACTATGCATCTTAGGGGAAAAACAAGCTTTAACTTAAGAAAAATAGTTAATCATATAAGTTCTAACTAAGACCATGTATTACTAGAGTTAAGAGTCAGCAGGGGGTTTTTATTAAGCTTTTATTACTCACGAGGGCATATTCGCACTTTCCCGTGTACAAATTCGACTGTGCAATGCCAAGTTCTCTTAGGCTTTTCAATGATATCCATGTAGCGAGCTTTCGACCAATGACTCCCAGACTAGATGGCCTTAGGGCGCTGGGTGTAGAGACACCCCTAGGGCTTACTTGCTCGAATATCAAAGGCCACAGAACTCGACGTAGCCGAAGTGTTTATTCTATTTTTTTTCTTTTTCTTAATCTTTTCTTTTGTTTTCTTTTTCTTTTTCTTTTTTTGCAAGGGAGTGCGTCTTACGCTCCATCTCCTCGTATAAATCATGCATATCCCCTGTTTTCCCCAAACTTAAGCTTTTAACAGTCTAGTTATTATTATATGCGAATTGAAACTCTTTTATTGAAACATAGTTTTTCCACCAGAAGACAAGTATGTAAACATTTAAACTTAGCATATCATGGTGTTTACTCTATCATGCTTACTGGTTACACAGTATCTGACAGGTAAGGATTTACATATATGACCATGAAATCAGGCTTAAGTCTCAAATTAGTTCAACAATCAAGTGATTTCAGTTTCTTCACATGCAACATACATAACTAACCAACTGAAAACTGGATTCATGCAGTATGCTCTCACACAAAATGTAAAAATAAAAGAAAAATTTTAAAATTTTCACAAATTTTAACTATTTACAACCTACATGCACTAAATAAACAAACACAATATACAATATGAATGCAACTACCCTATATGCAAAATAAAGCCAATACCCCCAAACTTAAATTATTCAATGTCCTCATTAAAGGTAAAGGTAAAAAGAAACTCCCCTATTTGGCTTCTGATGCTGCTTGAAATGAAGTGGCATCCTCTCAGAAGTTTCCCTGTCTCTCTCTACTCTTGGTAAAATAAACCCCGCTCAACACTATACTCAATGAACCAACCCAACTCAATATCAATCTTGCTCTGCTAGAGATCCCACACTCAATATCTCAATTGATCAGGTTGAGAGGATGAGAATTGGTACTTTGGATTGAGAAGGTAGGAGGTTTTCAAAAATAAGGCTTGTAGTGGACGGGATTGCATGAAATGGAAGAGATGGGGGATTGCATGAAGGAACCTGAGGGTTTGGGATAAGAGGCTTGTGTGCTGCTGATAATTTACATGAAGCGATTCCCCCCCCCCCCCCAATTTGCAAGATTTTCCTTAAGTCAGGCCCTTTTTGTGCTAGACACGGCAGCGCGCGGATGCAGGCTTAAATGGCCGCAGCCGCTATGCCTGCTGTTTTTTGTTTCTATAGCCTTTGCTCTGTGCACTTGATTGGCCCTTGAGCTTTGCTTCTTGCAGTATGGATTGACCCTGAGAACGACATATAACATAATTAATCCCTCATACATTATCAAAACTATATTATCTATTTACATCAAGAGAATTAACCATGGAAAGATATTTGCATTAAATTCCCAAAAATTCTCTACAGGTGCGTATAAGAAATGCAAGTGCATCAAAAGTATGCTATAAGCTTTATGTTCCCAAAAATTATACGCATTCATGCCTAAAACCAAAAATGTAGGCATAAGCTCCTAAATCTACAAGCATTCAAAAATTTTAAACTAAATACTAAACAAATAAGAATTAAACAAGGGGGAGGGAAGTATGATAGAAAGCAGGAAATGGAGAATTAAACAAGGAGGGAGAAAGAGAAATGATGGGGTGCCTCCCATCGAGCGCTTGATTTATAGTCCTCTAGCTGGACTGTGTCTGACCACTACTATCCCACTCCCCGACGATATTGGAGAACCCCTCCATCCATCAGAATTGCTATATACTTTTGGAGGCTTCCCAATAGAGGAGGACTCGGATTTAAACTACTTATCATCGGAGATATATGAGAATTCCCCGTCCTGAAGGTTGGGGAGCTAGGCAATGGTTCCATTGTGTATGTGAAATGATCGGGGCATGGAGGCATAGAACACACAACGGACTCTTCTTCTATTCTCTTTTCTTCTGACCACCATGGTGTCAAGACTGCAGAATCTCTCGTGTTATCGAGACTCATCTCTGTGATGTGGCTACCAAGGGGGCAAGGATGTGCAAACTTGACCGGCTTGTTCCACGAAGGCTGAGAAGGCTCTTGGGGGATTGTCACTGGTGGTTCACATTCATACTCCACAACCCCAATTGGCTCCTCGATATCCATTGCCTTTCGCTCGTCCAGTTCCAAGTGCACTTCGGGCTCTTCATCAGTTTCTGCATCCATGTCATAGTACCAATCTTTCTGAGGGTCATAACTCACGGCTTCGATCATTCGAGGCACAAAATCTTGCATTGTTATCTTTTGTTCACATACCTCCTCCTTCCTTAATGCCGTGCTAATTTGCTCCACCCAAATCTGAAGATCCTCAATCGATGGCTCTTGCTCAATCAAGGTCTCCTCTGTTGATGCTATGGAATTTCCCCACAAATTGTCCAACCTTTCCTTTTCAGTTTCAGTCTCGGGATCCATGTACTGAGGCTCATTTGTTGAATGATTGTTGATTAGGGCCATCTGGTTCAGAAAGTTTTAGTTCGATTCTTCTTGACTCCTAATCATCTCCTCTTGCTTTGCTAAGGCTCTATCCAGGATGTCCATAGTAGACTGTTCTCCTTATAAACATGGGGATAGATAAGTGGGTTTGGGTGTAAAAATTGGACTCGGCTCACAGTATTGTTCTTGATAGTAGTTTTTGAAAGGGCTCGGGTGATACCCCCAATCTTGCTTATAATTGGTGTACGACTCACTGTGGAAGTACTCACCCCCATACTGCTCATGTCCATAACTGATAGGCTCCTGATGGCTCATTTAAGCTCCAGCACCATAGTCATATGAAGTCACTGGCTCTCGACTCTGTTGGGCTGAAACAGTATCCAACTTTCTCGAGAGCTCCGCTAACTGTGCTGAGAGTGTGGCAATTGGGTCGAGTCCATCAGTGCTTGCTTCCCTTGGTTGCTCTTGTCTTGTACAGTTCCATGGATAGAAATTTAAGTCCATTGTACCTGAGAAGAGAATATAAGAAGAATTAAAACAAAAATAAAAAGTTTAAATTAAGACTAATTTGATTGAAACTAATGTTGGCAAACAGTTATCCAAATAATTCCCCTGCAACGGAGCCAAAAACTTGTTGGTCCGATTTAGATGACACAATTAACGCGTAAGTATACGCGGCCAACGAGTAATAAAGTGTAAGTATAGATATCGTCCCACAGAGAATTAATGGATAAAACACACCAAACCACTAGCACATAATCATCTCAGTCTTATTTAAACGGATGGTAAAGAGAATGAATTAAAACTAAGTTAAACTAGGCAAGCAATTAACTTAAACTAATTAATTCTAGAGTTAAAATTAGATAATGAAGACAAGAGATTCCAATTTCCCCTAATGATTCGTTTAAATCGACATACTTCCAATTAGGTCAAATTAATAGTCAAGATAGTTAACCGAGAACACGAACGTGAGAGAAGGCCATCTTTCGATGCACCTACTCCATATCACGTGCAATCCACAGATGATAGAACGCACGTGAACACCCACATTATCTAAACCCCTATATGTCTATGGTGTTTACAAATAAATAGGGTTTAAGGTCAAGTCCTCTATTGACTATGGACGGTGCTTCGGTATATGTCTATCCTAAGCACAAATCATACATCCAACGCCATGTGAATGAACAATCACCCACTACTACGATTAGATCTAAACCTACGCTTTGTCTTTCAAGTCCACATAGGTTATCATAGTAATTGGTCGCGAATCAATTAAGCAATGCAAGCACGAATCGTAATAGACAGTCATATAACAATCAAAGAGACAAGTATGGAAGCATATCAAAGTAAAGTACTCAAAAGGTTCCATTGGAACCTCAAAATAAACTTAAGCCATAAATAACTCAAGTATATTATCCACAAGATTCAATAACATTATCTAAATATACAATGTAATAGCAAAGAGAGATTAAGGATAGAGATTTCAAATCTTTCTCCAAGCTTGGACCCTTGATGTCAATCCTCTTGCTTCAATCTTCAATACAAATCAAACCCTAGAATCTAACTACTTTAAACTAATCTAAAACTAATCTCTAACCTAATCTACTCCTAGACAAGGAATTGAAAGAGAAGGAAGAGAAAAAAATATGGCTTAAGGGTAATACATGTATATCTGATCCTCTTTCTTGCCCAAAACGAGCCCCCTTATATCCCACTCAAAAGCCAAGTCCCGTTCAATTGAAAAGTCAAGTCTGGCACAGCTAGGAACTGGCGCGGCCTCGCCCAAAGATGCACTAGAATCCGCGCGCCCGCGCCAAGGCTTTTCTACTGCAGAGTCCTCTTGTAAAACAGCCATAACTTTTGATCCAGGAGTAGTTATGAGGCCTGCCACCAGTCAAATCGAAGCTATCAAAGAGCTCTACAATGTTTATTCTTTAAGCATTGAGAAATAATGGTTGGATGAAGGCTGAAATTGAGCTCCAAGTGACAGCTATGCAATAGAAATCCAAAATCGTGGAGTTTAACGTCCGTTGGTATACGGGGCATAACTCTCGCCTTTGAACTTCGATTGGGATGATTCAAGATGTTCCAAAAAGCTTAGAAGACGCTCTACAATATGAACTATGCTCCAATCCAAGAATATGAAATGAACATAAACCCCCCAAACGATGTCCGGATTGCTTCAAAGGCTATTCTTGCTCCTTTTGGCCTCTAGACTCGTGGCATCACCTTTATTGCTTCCTAACCCATGCTATCTTCATGCTTTAAGCCCATTTCAGTGCTTTGCCCCATTTAAGCTCAATTTTCACCCGGAGAGTTTCTAAACCTGAAAATCACAAAATAAAGCAAAAACCCATAAAACGCACAACGATACTTGAGTTTAAGCAACAGAATGAGTTGGTTACTATCCGAATAAGTGGTCATAAAAGCCACTTTTCAAATACCCCCAAACTTAAACGTTGTTTGCCCTCAGGCAACCAAAATAAAACTAAACAAAAGATGCAATGCTGTATCTACAATGTATGCAACCTATGCTATCATGAATGCAAATACAAGTTCCCAGCCAGTATTGAACTTTCAAAGCAATGCCTCAGAAAATCACGAGATAGTCAAACAAATAAGCTACCCAAAACAAGACAATAAGGCATATTCTGTAAATCCAAAACTGTCAGCACTGATGTATTGTGCGTTGTGTGCCTAGCAACCATTAGATATGCATTCAGATAAATAACTCACATACTATGCTTCTTAGGGGAAAAACAAGCTTTAACTTAAGAAAAATAGTAAATCATATAAGTTCTAACTAAGAACATATATTACTAGAGTTAAGAGTCAACAGGGGGTTTTTATTAAGATTTTATTACTCAGGAGGGCATATTCGCACTTTCCTGTGTACACATTTGACTGTGCAATGCCTAGTTCTCTTAGGCTTTTCAATGATATCCATGTAGCGAGCTTTCGACCCACGACTCCCAGACCAGACGACCTTAGGGCGCTAGGTGTAGAGACACCCCTAGGGCTTACTTGCTCGAATATCAAAGGCCATAGAACTCAACGTAGCCGAAGTGTTTATTCTATTTTTTTTCTTTTTCTTAATCTTTTCTTTTGTTTTCTTTTTCTTTTTCTTTTTTTGCAAGGGAGTGCGTCTTACGCTCCATCTCCCTGCATAAATCATGCATGTCCCCTGTTTTCCCCCAAACTTAAGCTTTTAACAGTCTAGTTATTATTATATGCGAACTGAAACTCTTTTATTAAAACATAGTTTTTCCACCAGAAGACAAGTATGTAAACATTTAAACTTAGCATATCATGGTGTTTACTCTATCGTGCTTACTAGTTACACAGTATCTGACAAGTAAGGATTTACATATATGACCATGAAATCAGGCTTAAGTCTCAAATCAGTTCAATCATCAATTGATTTCAATTTCTTCACAGGCAACATACATAACTAACCAACTAAAATATGGATTCATGCAGTATGCTCTCACACAGAATGCAAAAATAAAAGAAAAATTTTAAAATTTTCACAAATTTTAACTATTTACAACCTACATGCACTAAATAAACAAACATAATATGCAATATGAATGCAACTACCCTATATGCAAAATAAAGCCAATACCCTCAAACTTAAATTATTCAATGTCCTCATTAAAGGTAAAGGTAAAAAGAAACTCCCCTATTTGGCTTCTGATGCTGCATGAAATGAAGTGGCATCCTCTCAGAAGTTTCCCCATCTCTCTCTGCTCTTGGTAAAATAAACCCCGCTCAACACTATACTCAATGAACCAACCCAACTCCATATCAATCTTGCTCTGCTAGAGATCCCACACTCAATATCTCAATTGATCAGGTTGAGAGGATGAGAATTGGTACTTTGGATTGAGGAGGTAGGAGATTTTCAAAACTAAGGCTTGTAGTGGAGGGGATTGCATGAAATGGAAGAGATGGGGGATTGCATGAAGGAACTTGAGGGTTTGGGATAAGTGGCATGTGTGCTGCTGATAATTTACATGAAGCGATGCCCCCCCAAAATCTGCAAGATTTTCCTTAAGTCAGGCCCTTTTTGTGATAGGCGCGGCCGTGCGCAGATGCAGGCCTAAATGGCCGCGGCCGCGCGGCCTGCTATTTTTTGTTTCTGCAGCCTTTGCTCTGTGCACTTGATTGGCCCTTGAGCTTTGCTCCTTGCAGCATGGATTGACCCTGAGAACGACATATAACATTTATTAAGCCCTCATACATTATCAAAAGTATATTATCTATTTACATCAAGAGAATTAACCATGGAAAGATATTTGCATTAAATTCCCAAAAATTCTCTAAAGGTGCGTATAAGCAATGCAAGTGCATCAAAAGTATGCTATAAGCTTTATGTTCCCAAAAATTATACGCATTCATGCCTAAAACCAAAAATGTAGGCATGAGCTCCTAAATCTACATGCATTCAAAAATTTTAAACTAAATACTAAACTAATAAGAATTAAACAAGGATGTGGGAAGTATGATAGAAAGCAGGAAATGGAGAATTAAACAAGGAGGTAGAAAGAGAAATGATGGGGTGCCTCCTATCGAGCGCTTGATTTATAGTCCTCTAGCTGGACTATGTCTGACCACTGCTATCCGATTCCCCGACGATATTGGAGAACCCCTCCATCCATCAGAATTGCTATATGCTTTTGGAGGCTTCCCAATAGAGGAGGACTCGGATTTAAACTACTTAGCATCGGATAAATATGAGGATTCCCCATCCTGAAGGTTGGGGAGCTAGGCAATGGTTCCGTTGTGTATGTGAAATGATCGGGGCATGGAGGCATAGAACACACAACGGACTCTTCTTCTATTCTCTTTTCTTCTGACCACCATGGTGTCAAGACTGCAGAATCTCTCGTGTTATCGAGACTCATCTCTGTGATGTGGCTACCAAGGGGGCAAGGATGTGCAAACTTGACCGGCTTGTTCCACGAAGGCTGAGAAGACTCTTGGGGGATTGTCACTGGTGGTTCACATTTATACTCCACAGCCCCAATTGGCTCCTCGATATCCATTGCCTTTCGCTCGTCCAGTTCCAAGTGCATTTCGGGCTCTTCATCAGTTTTTGCATCCATGTCATAGCACCAATCTTTCTGAGGGTCATAACTCACGGCTTCGGTTATTGGAGGCACAAAATCTTGCACTTTTGTCTCTTGTTCACATACCTCCTCTTTCCTTAATGTCGTGCTAATCTGCTCCACCCAAATCTGAAGATCCTCAATCGATGACTCTTGCTCAATCAAGGTCTCCTCTTTTGATGCTATGGAATTTCCCCATAAATTGTCCAACCCTTCCTTTTCAGTTTCAGTCTCGGTATCCATGTACTGAGGCTCATTTGTTGAAGGATTGTTGATTAGGGCCATCTGGTTCAGAAAGTTTTGGTTTGATTCTTCTTGGTTGCTAATAATATCTTTTTGCTTTGCTAAGGCTCTATCCAGGATGTCCATGGTAGACTGTTCTCCTTGTAAACATGGGGATGGATAAGTGGGTTCGGGTGTAAAAATTGTACTCGGCTCACAGTATTGTTCTTGATAGTAGTTTTTGGAAGGGCTCGGGTGATACCCCAATCTTGCTGATAATTGGTGTACGGCTCACTATGGAAGTACTCACCCCCATACTGCTCCTATCCATAAATGATAGGCTACTGATGGTTCATATAAGCTCCAGCACCATAGTCATATGAAGTCACTGTCTCTCGACTCTGTTGGGCAGAAACAGTATCCAACTTTCTCGAGAGCTCCTCTAACTGTGCTGAGAGTGTGGCAATTGGGTTGAGTCCATCAGTGCTTGCTTCCCTTGGTCGCTCTTGTCTTGTACAATTCCATGGATAGAAATTTAAGTCCATTGTACCTGAGAAGAGAATATAGGAAGAATTAAAACAAAAATAAAATGTTTAAATTAAGACTAATTTGATTGAAACTAATGTTGGCAAACAGTTATCCAAATAATTCCCCGACAACGGCGCCAAAAACTTGTTGGTCTGATTTAGATGACACAATAAACGCGTAAGTATACGCGGCCAACGAGTAATAAAGTGTAAGTACAGATATCGTCCCACAGAGAATTAATGGATAAAAGACACCAAACCACTAGCATATAATCATCTCAGTCTTATTTAAACGGATGGTAAAGAGAATGAATTAAAACTAAGTTAAACTAGGCAAGCAATTAACTTAAACTAATTAATTCTAGAGTTAAAATCAGATAATGAAGACAAGAGATTCCAATTTCCCCTAATGATTCGTTTAAATTGACATACTTCCAATTAGGTCAAATTAATAGTCAAGATAGTTAGCCGAGAACACGAACGTGAGAGAAGGCCATCTTTCAATGCACCTACTCCATATCACGTGCAATCCATAGATGATAGAACGCACTTGAACACACATTATCTAAACCCTTATATGTCTATGGTGTTTACAAATAAATAGGGTTTAAGGTCAAGTCCTCTATTGACTACGGACGACGCTTCGGTATATGTCTATCCTAAGCATAAATCATACATCCAACGCCATGTGAATGCACAATCACCCGCTACTACGATTAGATCTAAACCTACGCTTTGTCTTTCAAGTCCACATAGGTTATCACATTAATTGGTCACGAATCAATTAAGCAATGCAAGCACGAATCGTAATAGACAGTTATATAACAATCAAAGAGACAAGCATGGAAGCATATCAAAGTAAAGTACTCAAAAGGTTCCAATGGAACCTCAAAATAATCTTAAGCCATAATTAACTGAAGCATATTATCCACAAGATTCAATAACATCATCTAAATATACAATGCAATAGCAAAGAGAGATTAAGGATAGAGATTTTAAATCTTTCTCCAAGCTTGGACCCTTGATGTCAATCCTCTTGCTTCAATCTTCAATACAAATCAAACCCTAGAATCTAACTACTTTAAACTAATCTAACACTAATCTCTAACCTAATCTACTCCTAGACAAGGAATTGAAAGAGAAGGAAGAGGAAAAAATATGGCTTAAGGCTAATACATGTATATCTGATCCTCTTTCTTGCCCAAAACGAGCCCCCTTATATCCCACTCAAAAGCCAAGTCCCATTCAATTGAAAAGTCAAGTTTGGTACAGCTGGGAACTGGCGCGGCTGCGCCCAAAAATGCACTAGAATCCGCACGCCCGTGCCAAGGCTTTTCTGCTGCAGAGTCCTCTGGTAAAACGGCCATAACTGTTTATCCGGGAGGAGTTACGAGGCCTGCTACCTGTCAAATCGAAGCTATCGAAGATCTCTACAACTTTCATTCTTTGAGAATTGAGAAATAATGGATGGATGAAGGCTGAAATTGAGCTCCAACTGACAGCTATGAAATAGAAATCCAAAATCGTGGAGTTTAACGTCCGTTGGTATACGGGGCATAACTCTCGCCTCCGAACTCCGATTGGGATGATTCAAGATGTTCCGAAAAGCTTAGAAGATACTCTATAATATAACTAAGCTCCAATCCAAGAACATGAAATGAACATAAACCCCCCAAATGATGTCCGGATTGCTTCAAAGGCCATTCTTGCTCCTTTTGGCCTCTAAACTCGTGGCATCACCTTCATTGCTTCCTCACCCATGCTATCTTCATGCTTTAAGCCCATTTCAGTGCTTTGCCCAATTTAAGCTCAATTTGCACCTAGAGTGTTTTTAAACTTGAAAATTACAAAGCAAAGCAAAAGCACATAAAATGCACAACGATAATTGAGTTTAAGTAACAGAATGAGTTGGTTACTATCCGAATAAGTGGTCATAAAAGCCACTTATCACCCTCCCCCCTTTGGCTTCCAAGAGAAGATTAGAGATGGAGAGGGCTTAGGCGAGAAAAAGAGGGGCTATGAGAGCTAAACGGAGCTTGTATATTACTCCGATTTCTGTAAAACTTCTTGATAAACACTCATATACATATATACAACAACACATCAAATTTTAACTGGTGGGAAACGAGTTTTGAGGTGCTAGAAGCCATTCGATAGCAATTCTCGCGAAATACTATAAGATTTTTCCAGATCTACCTTCTTCGCTTACTCTAATACGTATATAAGTGGTATATATATAGATAGTAGATTATATTTGTCAGATCTGACTTTTTAATTGTTCATTTCTTGTAAATAGTGAATATTTAAGCTTTATTGACTAGATCTGTACTAGATCTAGCCAGATCTAGCTTTTAACCGGTTTAAAAGTAGTAAAACTTGAACCTGGAAACTAGAATAGCTAAGATATATACAGATCTAGTTTGCTTTCTTATTTTTGTAAGTATTTAGAGACCATGTGACCCTAGATCTATATCTAGAGGAAACTTGAAGCTATTGGCTACTCGCTAACGAGGATTTAACTGATGAATATTTCTTCTAGCAATATCTAGTATAAATATATGTTTTATTTTAGTATATTCATTATACAAGTTATTTATTTGATATCCTATAAACTTAGGAGCTACAGGATCTACGATTCAATCAATAAATCTAGATCTAGTTCACGTGATGGACCTTTTCGATTGTACATCTAGCTTGCAAATCTTTGTACTTGTAAATCCAGGGCCTTAAAACGGTTATACGAGTTTAAGGCCCCAAAATAGTAAAAACTATGGTTGTGGTGTTCGGGCTCACTTCGATGGCTTTTATGCCCGTAAATTGCCCCACACTTATATATATAATATTTATATTTTGTCGAAGATGCTTCGCATCTCGAGAATAAAATCAAAACAAGCCGAATATATAATAAAATGGAAGTATCAAAAGGCTTCAATTCTTATGCGAGCGAAAGGGTTTGCAAACCTCTTTTCAAAACATCATTTTCATATTCTTGCTAAAAATGAACTTTTCAATAAATCAAACCCTTCGTATATAGGTCCAACAAAGCACAACACTACTTTCAAATAAGCACTTAAGCACAATTAACTGTAACACACACACACACACACAATTCTTAGGGAATAAAAAGATGCAGTAATCGTGTTTCACAAAAGTCGGGGGGTCCCTAACACCTTTTCCTTGCTTAAGCAAGCCCCGAACTCTATGAATATTGGTTTCCAAGACCAACTAAATGGAGTCACATATTGGGCCATATTGCAAAACCTTTCAAAAATTCGGATGAGTTGGTACAACCATTTAACTCATACCAATTGGCGGCTCTGTCTAATTCGACCCAATCCTTAAAATCAAATCTTTTAAAACCGTCGACATTGTATGTCGGTCTTTTCCTAAAATCACACCCATTAAGCAAGATAAATTAAACCACATAGAAAAATATAAAGGGTAAGAACCAAACTCTAGGAATTGAGAATTTTCCCGGCGTCGACACACTATATATACTCTCTATTGTAAACCCTATATAATCAATTGAATAAGAAAATAGAACGCCGCTCCCGTGGACGTACCCAAATTGGGGAACCACGTAAATCTCTGTGTTAATTCTTTACTGTTGTGTGCTTGTATGTGTTCTAATTCTAAAAAATTGGTATCAGAGCTCGGGTTGGATTGAACACACGAAGAACGATGGCATCGAGTTCATCCATTATAAAGTTTGATGTGATGAAGTTTTGACGGGACTGAAAATTTCAGACTATGGCAACAGAGGGTAAAAGATCTGTTGGTGCAGTAAGGATTGGTGAAGGCGTTGAAGAAGAAACCAACGACCATGTCGACTGATGACTGGGATGAACTGCAGGCGAAGGGAGTGAGTATAATTCATTTGTGTCTTGCAGACAAGGTTATGTATCACGTGATTGGTGATGAATCGTTATCAGGTGTATGGCGTAAACTGGAATCCAGATATATGTCAAAGTCGTTGATAAACAAATTATTCCTGAAGAAGAAGTTGTTTGGGTTAAAGATGATCGAGGGTTCTGAACTTATTCAACATATTCACAATTTCAATCAAATTATTATCTATTTATTAAAGATTGAGGTGAATTTCGAAGAGGAAGACTAGGCATTAATGTTGTTTATTCTTTACGGGGTTCCATGGAGAATCTTGTTACAACTCTTTTATGGGGGAAAAAGACTGTCAAATTGGAGGAAGTCACTTCTGCTCTACTGATGTTTAACCAGCGCAGGCAACAGACCAAGGGTATTTTGCGTGAAGGGTTGGTGGCAAAAGGGGGAGAGCAACGTGGCAGAAAATAGGAAAGAGGAAAATCAGGAGCACATGTGATATCGAAGTCAAGGGGAAAGACTCCTAAGCCAAAGGAGTTTAAGTGCTTCAAGTGTCACGAGACAGGACACTATAAGAAAGACTGACCGTACAGGAAGAAGAATGAAGGAACGGGAACAGGGAAGAAAATAGAATCAACGAAATCTGCAAATGTTGTGCAAGAGTCATCGAAAGATGGGGATATGTTGTCAGTTTCAACAAACACAGACATGGCAGATTCATGGATTCTGGATTCAACATGTTCGTTTCATATGTCACCTAACAGGGAATGGTTTGACACGTACAAGTTTGTGAATTGTGGTACTGTTCTAATGGCTAATGATGCTTCATGCAATGTCATTGGAATAGGCATAGTGAAGATTAAGATTTTTGAAGGTGTTGTGAGAACTCTTGCTGAGGTTAGGCATGTTCCAGGTTTAAGGAAGAATTTGATCTCATTGGGAACCTTAGACTCTAATGGCTGTGAGTATAAAACATATGGTGGAGCCATGAGAGTAACGAAAGGTGCTCTAATGATTATTAAAGGTTCTAAGGTCAGTGGAAATATCTATCGTTTAATAGGGAGTACAGTTGTAGGTGGAGCTACTTCCACTACAACTAATGATACGGATGATACTTTGTTGTGGCATATGTGATTGGGGCATATGGGTGAACGTGGGATATTGGAATTACACAAAAAAAATCTGTTGAAAGGGGTAAAATCATGTAAGCTTAATTTATGCAAGTTCTATATTCTAGGAAAATAGTGTAAGGTGCAGTTTAGTTGTAAAGTGAACAAAACAAAAGGAATACTTGACTATGTGTATTATGATGTTTGGGGACCAGTGAGGGTAGCTTCAAAAGCAGGATCTCTATTTTTTGTGACTTTTATCGATGATTATTCGAGGAAGGTTTGGGTATACTTCATGCGACACAAGTCTGAGATTTTTGAGAAATTCAGGGTGTGGAAAGCTGAAGTGGAAAATCAAATAGGGAGACAAATTAAATGCCACAAATCAGATAACGGGACAGAGTACAAGTATAAGCCATTTTTGAAGTTTTGTGAGGAGCATGGGATTCAGCGACATTGGACTGTTATAAAGACACCACAACAGAATGGGGTGGCAGAGAGAATGAATAGAACTATAGCAGAGAGGGCACGGTGTGTTAGGTTGAATGTAGGACTTTCTGTTGGGTAAAATCTAGTTACGCATAACACGCAAGTTTACGTGGTCAACAAGTAATAAAGTGAAAGTAAAGTATCATTCTCACGAGGAATTATTTAATAAGAATCACCAAGTACTAACCCGTAACCAACTCAATCTTATTTAAATGAATGAATTTCAAGTTATAATTAAACTACTACTAAATACCACTAATTAAGATAAGATTACGGATATTTAAGATCACAACTTCACTTATTGCTTCATTCAAGTTAACCCACTTATCAATTATTCTTACTATTCTGAATTGTTAATCAAGAACACTGAAGTATATATAACCATCTCTCAATGCACTATACCCAAACTCGCTCGCATCCAAAGATGATAGAATAAAGCAAGACACCCTAAATAACTAATTCACTATATCTTTATGTGAATTACAATTAAAGAGGATTTCACGCACAAGTTCTCTATTAGATTACCTATGGCGTAAAGGAATATCTTTATCCTAAACATGAATCATAAATTCCATCTACGCAGAAATCATAAACATATGCTATTATGATCAGATCTAAACCCATATGTCCTCTTCCGATTTCATATAGATTATCACGGTAATTGTTAGCTAAGCAATTAAACAATTAAGTTCAAATCACAATAGACAATCCTCACGATAGATTATAACAATTGATAGAGAAGTATATTAAAATAAACTACACATTAAGATCCATTGTAATCTTAAACAAAGAATTAGTTCATTAATATTGAATTAAAACTAAGAATCCACAATTGAATAAACATTAAAAAATAAGAATAAGATTAGAGAAGATAATTGAATCTGTCATCAGTCAACAAATCTCATGCTCCCTCTTGCTCCTGCTCTTGCTCTTCAATGGCTCCAATATGCTTCAATCTACAAATCCCTTCTCCAACTAGGGTTTATTATTTTATTAAAACTAAACTAACTATCCCAATATTAAGCTATACTATATATATATATATATTAAGCTGCCGCCTACTAAAACTATATATTATCTAATATATTCTCTCCACATCCTCATCAGGTTCGGTCAAGTCCCTTCTATATGTCATTATGATTACCACCCCTTTTCATGTATCCCAATCCTAATAAGAAAAGGAAAGAAGCCAACTTGTCTCCTTGTAGCACCCAAAACCCGAATAAGAGAAAGAGACCAGCTGAATCACTGCCGCATCCCCGCCCCAGCGGGGATTCTCTTGTTCAAGGCCCCGCCCAGTAGGTTAACACACTGCCCAGTTCCTATTTTTTTCTCCAAGTTAAGTCACAATCCTTTTATCTCTCCTTCCACTAGCAGCCTTGATCCTTCCATTCTTTCTAGCCAATCCGTGTAGGAAAAGGACATGCCAAATATATATATGCTGCTTTTTGCCTTTGGAATGCATATATGCTAAATTGCATTCGGTTGCTATAATGTTGCTTTGCAAGCTACTAGGACACGTGGGCCCATCATGATTTTGGACTTAGCTTCCAATTTTGTGGCTGCTAGGAAGTTTTCAGCAATTTGGAAGTGAGCTGCTCCATGCATGTGAATGGCCCACTTACAAGGTGGCGGTATGATGATAGCATATAAGGCTGGGCTGCTTTATTTCAAAAATCGTGGCCCACATACGAAGGAAAGCAATAAGGCCTGCATGCTATCAATATTGAGCTATTGATCCATGAGCAGCAATATGCATACTTGGATATGTTACTTTATTAAACACACTTGATTTGCTTTATAATTCTTTTCAAAATCACGGGCTTCTTTAAGTGTGCTGAAAGTTGTCCTTTTAAGCTCCTTTTACATCCTTTTCATCTTTTGCACACAATAACATAAAGCCCAGTAACATGATGGGAAAATTACTTAAAAATAATAAGAACCAAGCTATGATGAATACCGATTTGAAGGTATGAAACTCACTCATCAAATATCCCCAAACTTGAGATTTTATTTGTCCTTAAGAAAACACACAAATTAGACAGATTCATTCTCTAGCAATAATCCACTCAAACAATGAATCAATATAAATTTGAACACTGGCCTCAAAGGTTACAACAAATGCTAACCCAACAAAAACTTCAAAACAATGCCATGTCTACCATTTCAATAACTTTCATTAGCTTCACATCTACTAATGATGTGACGCCCCCTAGAATAGGTCCAGTCAACCTAACCCATTCTGAGTCGCCAAATACATGGTACAGAATTCAAATACAAACTTTATATCATACGGTCGTGCAAAATACGACCACACAACTGTGAGTGTCAATACAAATATGTAGAAAATATTAATATTCAAACTAAGTCCTCATTACAATTATTATCACACTATTTATCAGAAATAGTGAGGACTACTACTGCTCTAACTCGGACCATCACTCTGACCCCCGACTAGTTCCCGCAATATTCTCATTTCCTGAAGAGGACAACAGATTAAAAGGGTGAGCTCAACTAGCCCAGTAAAGAATATTATGACTAAGATAATGGAAAATAAATTATCGTTAGTCTTCAACAATTCAGATAAAATATAATGGACAACCATTTTTAGATCAATATTCGCAGCGGAAATAACAAATCATTAGAAGAGTTAAGCAGATAATGAAGTCTACCATCTTCTATGATTTAAAAGTCCATCATCAATATTTTATCCCTGTAACATCAATCAATATACATCTCAAATCAATATTCATCTTTGCACTGCAGACCAAAGATATTCATTTGTATCATCAGTGGTCATGTTCATCTCAACACCTGTCATCTTTGCACTACGGCCAAAGATATTCATCAGGTAATCATTCATCTTTTTGCTCTACAGGCCAAAGATATTCAGTTATAACACCACTTAGGACTGAGGATGATGAAAAACCATATAAATAACGAATCCAGTGAAATAAAGGATAAGATTAAGGATTCGTATTTTAGTTTATCAAAGTTCAAGAATATTCCATAATAATACTTTGTGAAACAAAATTCAAGAATAAAGCTCAAAACTTAGATCCAACCAAAGATAGTAACCATTACAGACAATTTGGACAAATAGAAGAAAATTTAATTTTTTTCGTGAATAGTGCCGTATACATGAATAGTGCCGTATACGTGAATAGTAACCCCGACGAAAAAAAGTAAGAATTTCATAATAAAATCCATGCCAATATTTTGGTATAATGATATTGAAAAGAATAACATCATTTACGAAAGAAAATAACATCCCTTACCTCAAAAGAACAATACTTCTGACTGAAATATCGGATATAATACCGAAGGAAACTTGCACTGAATAGTAATACTCAAAGTATTGAAATACTCACAAAAATACGCTCGATATTATAGAGAGAGAAAACTTCTGATTCTGGTGTGATTTTCAATTCTAACCTAAGCACCCTATTTATAGGAAAAACTTAGGATGCCAAAGGAGACTAAATAATAAAATATTATTTTTTTTTCCTCCAGCCGCCGGCTGCTCTCCCAAAAAGCCATCAACATATATTTTTCCAACCAAAAATGGGGCCCAATCTTTTATTAAAAAAAATATTTATTTTCCGAAACTTCAATAATTCATAATAAATAGCCCTTTTGTCAGAAAAATACAAATTCTATGTTCTTTTATAGGAAATTTAATTCTCTACAATTTTGTAGAAGGAAGTTTTTCCAAATTCCAAACATAAATTATCCGAAATCCATAAACAGATGATTATCCACACCCAAAATATTGATAAAAACTCATCAGCGCTAATTCCTTCTTTAATATCCACAAAATAAATATTTTTTCCTCATATAAATCAATAATTAATTATTCACAAATAATATTACAGAACTACAATATTGACAACCAGGTCGTTCCCAGGAAAGAGGGGGCCTTCCGATAAGGACTTCTCCTTACTGGCGCGCAATTAAATAACCCCTCCTAGACAGAACTTCCTTAGACATTGTCAATAATGTATCTAATAATATTATTCAAATAATATGAATTATTAAGTTGATAATGTAAAATACTGTGCTAGTGACAATTATTGAATCAATAATACAAATATCAACTGTAGCCATTATTGAATCAATCATATAAAATAGCAACGTAGCAATTATTGAGTCAATAAAATATCAATGTAACAATTATTGAGTCAATATATAAAATATCAACGTAGCAATTATTGAGTCAATAATATAAAATATTGAAAAGTAATTACTGTAACAATAATTGAGTAAGTGCTTTCTCACGTAAGACTCAATAATTCGAAATACTGTGCAATACCGTGTGCTATTGTGCAACACCGCGTATCACTGTATTTTAACCACCGGGTATTTCAACAGTACTAACGGTAACAACTACGCCGTTATTTTGTAAAAAGGTTATTTCTGTCGCTTTCTATATCCGACAGTTATTCCGTTGTGGGGCCCACAAATAGCTGCGCCGTCGTACGAATATTCCCCGACAACAAGAATATTCCACGACCAAAAGAATATTCCCCGACAACCAGAATATTTTATAACCACTTGATCATTTTAAAATATTTGCACATTTCACCCATAACTTTCACATTTATCAATCAACACCTTACTATTTCGAAATAATATATAAAGAAAATTAAATCTTTATTCATAAAAGTTGGGGTCTTACAACCTCCCCTCCTTATGAAATTTCGTCCTCGAAATTGACGTACGTACCTGGTATGTCGAAAAGGTGAGGATACCTCGCTTTCATTTCCGATTCCAACTCCCAGGTTATTTCCTCAATTGCATGATTTCTCCACAAAACTTTAACTTGAGGTATAATTTTTGAGCGTAGGACATGCTCCTTCTTATCCAAGATCTTGACAGGTACCTCCTCGTACGTTAAATCTTCGGCTATCTCGTCTAGTTCTAACTCAATAATGTGGTTTGAATTCTTCACATATTTACGTAACACGGATATGTGAAACACGTTATGAACACGAGACATGCTTGGAGGTAAAGCGAGTCTATAAGCCACATTTCCTACTCGGTCAAGAATCTCAAATGGACCAATGAATCGTGGATTGAGCTTTCCTCTCTTCCCGAATCTCGTAACTCCTTTTCACGGAGCAACACGTAATAACACATGGTCCCCAACATTAAATTCCACGTCCTTTCGATGAAGATTCGCATAACTCTTTTGTCGATCTTGTGCTGTTTGTATACGTTGTCGGATTATTTGGATCTTTTCTGAAGTCATACGTACCAACTCTGGTCCCAACAATGTTGCTTCACCCACCTCATTCCAGCATACTAGAGAGCGACACTTTCTCCCATACAACGCTTCGAATGGAGCTACGCCTATACTTTCCTAATAACTATTGTTGTAGGAAAATTCCACCAACGGTAAGTACTTATCCCAACTCCCTTTGAAGTCTAGAACACAGAGTCTCAATAGATCTTCAAGAGTTTGAATAGTCCTTTCCGATTGTCCGTCTGTTTGAGGATGATAAGCCGAACTGAATCGTAAATTCGTGCCCATAGCTTTCTGCAAACTGATCCAAAATCGTGAAGTAAATCTGGGGTCACGATCCAAAACTATGGATCGGGCATGCCATGCAATCTCACAATCTCATTCACTACATATGAGCAAGGACGTTCAAGGGAATAAGTCTCTCGTATCGGTAAGAAATGAGCAGACTTAGTTATCTATTAACCATAACCCAAATCACATCTATGCCTTGAGAACCTTGGGAAGACCCGTAACGCAAATCCATCGTAATGTGTTCCCACTTCCATTTTGGATCCGAAAATAAAGAAAGTTGTGATCAGTAGGGTTGTAGTTTTTGATGAAGCTTCTATGGTCAAGGCACATCCAAAAGTTTAGAAAACTAAAGTTGGGGAAGACACCAGCAAACATCATCAGGATGTACAGATTGAGCTGGAAAATTGTGACACTGGCAATCCACCGCAAGTGGAATAGGTTAATCAGCAGCAGCAGGAAAACATAGCCGCAAGGAGACCTAGACGCACTATCAAACCACTGAAGAGGTATAAGTTTGAGGATATGGTTGTATATGCACTCTCTACCACTAGTGGGGATCCATCTACTTTTCAGGATGCCATAGTTAGTCCTAAAAGGGACAGATGGATGAAGGTCATGGTGGAAGAGATAGAATCATTGAAGAAGAACAAGACTTGGGAATTTGTCAGAATTGCCTGAGGGAAAAAAATCGGTGGGGTGCAAATGAGTATACAAGAAGAAAGAGGCTG